>CM035158.1:14192456-14438365 GCA_020205615.1 Panax quinquefolius
ATATCATACCAATCAACAGTCCATCTATGCACTACGGGCCAAAGATGACTTTCATCACAATATAAGCATGAGGATGATGACAATGATATAAGAATTCAATTAAGAGAAAGCAATGATAAATTTTAAAGATTTATAATTCAATTTATCCAGAGTTCAAGAATGTCCAAATTGTCAACATGATAACTGCTTTGTGGAGTAAAATTCAAGAATAATATTGTATCAAAAATAATTTAGACAGAAAAAAAATCAATTTTTGTCATGAATAATACCTTGGGTGAATATTACCTGAGCGAATAGTACCCCGTGAATAGTACTCCGACATGAAAAGATTAAAATTTAACAAAAATGTTCAGAAAAATATCCTTGTGAAACGATAGTAGATGAAGCGCAAATTTCAAGGATATTCTACTAATTTCAAGGAGTATAGAAGCAATACTTATCAACATGAGCGTAGAATTAGAAATATGAAATGAAATAATATTACTTACATACTACAGAGTATGGAATAAAATATTATTTCATACGAATATTGAACAAAAATAATATCCCTTACAACTGTTGAACGAAAATAATATTCCTACGAATATTTAACGAAGATAATATTCCTTATGAATTTTGAACGAAAAATAATATTCCTTACGAATATTGAACGAAAATAATTTTCTTAAGAATACGAAAAATAATATCTCTTCTGAATATGAAATAAATAATACCCCTTACCATAAAAGGAGAGTAATTTCGATTGGCATAACGGAGATTTTCTTGAAGAAAACTTGTACTGTTTTCTACACTCAAAGCTTCCTTAAACTCAAAAGAAATACGCTCAATATTATAGAAGAAGAATTCTCTGATTCTGGTGTGATTTTTATTTCTAAACTAAGCATCCTATTTATAGGAGAATGGTAGGATACTATTTGGACGCACAGTAAAGGAAAATCACGGATGAACAGAAGATTCACGGGCGAAAAATTTCGACGAATTTTTGATTTTTACTATTCATTACTATGCAGTACTATGCAATAAAATATTCTAATAAAACAAAAAATTAAATAAAATATAATATATTCTATTTATAATCTAATAAAACGAATAACTTTATAAAATGTATTCTGTTTCATTACTATTATAATAATAATAAAATAAAACTTATATACCCCCCCAAGTGATTATATATATATATATATATATATATATAAATAATAAAAACGAAACTAAGATAACTTTCTACCGACGATTTTGAAAAATAAGAAAGTGAGGGTCCATGTAATAAGCTAAATTTACAACAAATACTTCAATAAAAACCCCTCTATTTATCTCAATTCACTTTGATTCACTAAACACATTTTTAATAACATTTATTCATCATTAATATTATAACTCACAATATTAACAACCAGATCATTCCCAGGAAAGAGGGGGCTTTCCGATAAGGACTTCTCCTTATTGGCACGCAATTAGGTGACCAAACCCCTTTCCTCGACAGAACTTTCTAGACATTGTTAATAATACAAATAATAATATGAATAACTTTGTCGTCTCAATTATTGATTTAATAATATAAAATATTACGATAATAATTGAATCAATAATGTGAGATACTATGCAGTAATTACTGTGGCAATAATTGAATAAAACTGAGTGACTTCTCACGTAAGCATCAATAATCAAAGATATTGTGCAATACCGTGTGCTACTGTGCAACCACATGTATTACTGTACTTCTATCATCGGGTATTTCAACAGTTAACGGTAAAAAATTTGCCGTTATTTTTATAAAAAATTATTTCATCTGTTTTCCAACTTTGTGATGAATTACATTTCAGGGGTCTACTAATGATTGTCTTAGCCATACGAATATTCCCTAATAAAACGAATATTCCCCGACCAAACGAATATTTTATGACAACTTGCTTACTTTGCAAAATTTATAAATATTACCCACAATTGTAATATTATATCAAATCCACACCTTACTATTCAAAACAATATTTAGAGAAAAGAAATCTTTATTCATAAAAGTTGGGGTCTTACAACCTCCCCTTCTTATGAAATTTCGTCCTCCAAATTAGTGTACGTACCTGGTATGTCGAAAAGGTGAGGATACCTTTTTTTCATTTTAGATTCTATCTCCCAGGTTATTTCCTCAATATCGTGGTTTCTCCACAAAACTTTGACTTGAGGTATAACCTTTGAGCGTAGAATATGTTTCTTCTTATCCAAGATTTTAACAGGTACCTCTTCATACGTTAAATCTTCCGCTATCTCGTCAGGTTTTAATTCAAAAATGTGGTTCAGGTCTTCCACATATTTACGTAACATAGATATATGAAAAACGTTATGAACACGAGACATACTTGGCGGTAAAGTGAGTCTATAGACCATAGTTCCTACTTGGTCGAGAATTTCAAATGGGCCAATGAATCGAGGATTGAGATTTTCTCTCTTTCCAAATCTCGTAACTCCTTTCCATGGAGCAACATGTAACAACACATGATCTCCAACATTGAATTCCATGTCCCTTTGATGAAGATCAACATAACTTTTTTATAGATCTTGTGAGGTTTGTATACGCTGCCGGATCATTTGAATCTTTTCCATTGTCATGCGTACCAATTTCGGTCCCAACAATGTTGCTTCACCCACCTCATCCCAGCATACTGGAGAACGACACTTTCGTCCATACAACGCCTCGAATGGAGCCATGCCTATACTTGTTTAATAACTGTTATTGTAGAAGAATTCCATTAATGGCAAAAACTTGTCTCAACTTCCTTTGAAGTCTAGGACACAAAGTCTTAATAGATCTTCAAGAGTTTAAATAGTCCTCTCTGACTGCCCGTCCGTCTGACTATGATATGCAAAATTGAATCGTAAATTCGTGCCCATAGCTTTCTGTAAACTGACCCAAAACCGTGAAGTGAATCTTGGGTCTCGATCAGAAACTATGGATACTGGCATACCATGCAGTCTTATAATCTCATTTATGTATATACGAGCAAGATGTTCAAGTGAATAAGTTTCTCGTATAGGCAAGAAATGAGCGGACTTGGTTAATCTATCGACAATGACCCAAATTGCATCTATGCCTTGAAAAATCATGGGAAGACCAGTAACGAAATCCATGGTAATGTGCTCCCACTTCCATTCTGAAATTTCAAGTGGTTGTAATGAACGTTTTGGCACTTGATGCTCCGCCTTGACACATTGACAAGTTAAACACCTTGAGATAAACTCTGCTATCTCTCTCTTTATATTGCTCCACCAAAATGTATGTCGAAGATCACGATACATTTTGGTACTTCCAGGATGGATTGCAAACGGTGTGTTGTGCGCCTCCATCATGATTTTATACTTTAAATCAGAGTCGTTTGGAACACAAAGTCTGGAGTTGACTCAAAGTATTCCTTCTTCATCGATTCTGGCTTCTGGAATATCACCTTCTTGTACTTTCTTCCTCATACAAATTAGCTCAAGGTCTGTAGCTTGAGCAGTTTTAACTTTATCGATTAAAGACGATTTTACTCGTATATTTGACATCATCACGTGGGTCCCTGGTGGCTTTAACTCTATCTCCATCTTGGGCCTTTGCATTGACAATATTGCACTCGTACCCGTATATGATCTTCTACTCAACACGTCAGCTACCACGTTCGCTTTTCCAGGATGGTATTCAATGGTATGATCGTAATCTTTCAACATCTCGAGCCAACATCATTTCCGTATGTTGAGTTCCTTTTGGGTGAAGAAATATTTGAGGCTTTTATGATCCGTATAGATCTCCACCTTTTCCCCAACAGGTAATGTCTCTAGATTTTAAGCGTAAAAATGACTGCTGCCAACTCTAGATCATGAGTAGGATAATTCCTCTTATATTCTTTGAGTTGTCATGAGGCATAGGCTATGACTTTCCCATGTTGTATGAGAACACATCCTAACCCTCTACCTGAAGCATCGTTTTAGATAACAAATCCCTCCGAACCAGATGGTATTATCTGAACAGGTGCTGAAATGAGTCTCCACTTGAGTTCTTGAAAACTCTTCTCACATTCCTCGCTCCATCCAAATTTTGTATCTTTTTGAGTCAGCTAAGTTAACGGAGAGGCGAGTCGAGAAAACCCTCCACGAATCTCCGATAATAACCATCTAAGCCCAGAAAGCTACGTACTTCAGTTACTAACTTAGGTTGCTCCCAACTTTGTATTACTTCAATCTTCGCCGGGTTGACAGATATTCCGTGATTCAATATCACGTGCCCAAGGAATGCTACTTCCTCAAGCCAGAACTTGCATTTCTTTAACTTGGCGTATATCATGTTTTCACGAAGCTTTTGGAGTATCAGCCTCAAGTGATGCTCATGATCTTCACGGCTTTTGGAGTATATGAGGATGTCATCAAAAAAGACAACCACAAAATGATCCAAATATTCCTTGAATACTCGGTTAATCATATCCATGAAGGCACCAGGAGCATTAGTCAATCCAAAAGACATGACTAGGAATTCATAATGCCCGTAACGAGTTCTGAAGTAGTCTTTAAAATGTCATCAGTTCTAATATTTAACTAATGATATCCGGAATGAAGATCGATCTTTGAAAGAATTTAGCGCCTTGCAACTGGTCAAATAGGTCATCAATGCGAGGTAATCTGCATTTTATTTTGATGGTGACATGATTCAACTCCCGATAATGAATGCAAAGTTGCATACTCCCATCTTTCTTCTTTACAAATGGAACAGTAGCACCCCAAGGAGACGTACTAGAACGAATGAAACTGATGTCTAACAATTCCTGTAGTTGGGTTTTTAACTCCTGAAGTTCAATAGGAGCCATTCGATATGGGGTTTTGGAAATGGATTTTTTACCGGGTTCAAGGTCAATACAAAACTTGATTTCAGGCTCTAGGGGTAGGCCAGGAAGTTCTTCAGGGAATATGTTAGGAAATTTATTAACAATAGAAATATCATTCAAATCTAACGTATTTTTGTTTAAATCTGTGACATGGGCTAAGAAAGCTTGACATTCGTTTTTCAATAAACGAATGGCTTTATGGCTTGATATGACGGTGATTGACTTTAGTGGTTTTGTTGTTTGAATTCGCATAATAGGTTGGTTAGGAATATGAAAGCTAACAACCTTACGAAAATAATCAATTTTAGCATGATGAGTAGTTAACCAATCAATCCCTAAAATCACATCAAATGCAAGTATTTTTAAAGAGATGAGATCTACAGGTAACGTGAGGGTGCCGATTTGAATTAAACAAGATTTATAAACAGTGGATGTAATGAAGGTTTCTCCCAACGCAGTTTCAACAGATAAGTCAAAGTCTAATTTCTCTGGAGTCAAAATTAAACGTTGAGCGCAAATAGGTGAAATAAAAGAATGGGTAGAACCGGTATCAAATAAGGTATAGACTTAGCAAGAGTTTATGATTAGCTTACACATGATAACTTCATTCGGGTTCCTCACTTTTTGGGAGGTCACGACAAACGCTTTCCCTTGAACTACCGGCTTTGACTTGTCTGGGAAAGCCTTTGGTGTCTCCATCCCAGCTGGACTTGACTTCACTACACGATAAAATCGAGCTAGGTGACCTTCTCTTCCGCAATTGTAACATGTTTTGGGTTGCTACGTACAGTTTGGAATGATGTGTCCCTCCCCTCCGTATTTGTAGCATACTACCGGTGGTCGTTCTCCTTCCTTGAAAACAGGTGTTGCTGTCTTTCCATCATTATTGAATCTTCTCTTCTTGAGATTTCCACTTGACTCATTTCTTCTATTATCTTGGCCAGGATTACCACAGAAGTAGTTACTATTTTTGGCATGTTGATTTCCTCCACGTTTGTTGTCACCGCTTCGATGACTGCTACCACTGGTATTATCGTTTTGCCAGCTACTATCTCTTGGTTGGGTTGACTCATCGCACTCCAATAACTGAGCCCTATTCACAACATCTGAATACAAGCAAAGTTTATGAGAAATGAGGTATTGACGTATTTCGGGTTTCAAACCTCTTAGAAATATTCGCGTCATACGCTCCTCATTATTTACCAAATGGGATGCAAACCGGGATAACTCCGCAAACCAGGATAACTCCGCAAACTTAGCCTTGTACTGCGATACAGTCATATTGTTTTGCTCTAGCTTGATGAATTCCAACTCCTTTATGTGATGAATACTTTCAGGAAAGTACTTGTCGTTGAATAATTCTTGGAACTTCTCCCAAGACATCTTTAGTGCAGCAGATTGAGTATGTTTTACAGAGTCCCACCAATAATCTACCTCTCCTCGCAACATGAAGGTGACAAAGGGAACCTTATGCTCCTCGGAGAATCCCAAGACATCAAATATCTTGGTTATCTACTTAATCCACATCTTTGCCTTAAGTGGTTCTGGCTTTCCCAAAAACTTCGGTGGTCCCAGCTCCTTTAATTGTTTAGCAGTGACCAGCCGTGAGTTGCCAGTGTTTTCACCTGCATTTTGAACATGAGTCTCTCTCACCTGAAGTTGCATGAATTGCAGAAAGCTTCTAAACATCCCATCGTTCATTATTTGGTCGGTGTTGTTTTTTACATGAGGATTATTGCCTTCTTGATACACATTATCCTGGTTATTGATCATCGGTGACTCAACGGTCTCATGTGCTCCATTGCTTATCTCAACATTTTCAGATGCCATTTTCAAACACTGCCACAAAATAAGGGTTAATTGACATGCCACATATTATCCCTATATTATGACCGATTAATTAAATAACAAATAAACTTAGGTAGGTCATACTAGCGAAGGATTTACCCGTCTCTCCCCTCTTAGTTCTAGCCTCACATCTCATCCAGGGATCATATCCCTAAGCTTTGATACCAACTATGACACCCCCAAAATAGGTATAAACAACCCATTCTAAATCGCCAAATACATGGTACAAAATTTAAATACAAACTTCATTTATACAACACGACAAAACGTAACTGAGAGTTTTAACACGAATATTGTCTCATAGACAATATCCAAACTCAAATGGAGCCCTCATTACATTTATTATCACATTATTTCATAGAATAGTGAGGACTACTATAGCCACCATCTCGGACCATCACTCCGTTCCCCGACTAGTCCCAGCTATATTCTCATTTCCTGAAGAGAACAATGAAAACAAAGGGTGAGCTCAACTAGCCTAGTATAGAATATTATGACTAAGATAATATAGAATAAATAATCGTTAGCCTTCAACAGTGTAAAACAGATAGAATACAATAGACAACAAGTTTAACTGCAGCGGAACAAGCAATCCATTAGAAGAGTCAAGTAGAGCATAATATCTACTATCTTCTATGATTTAAAAGTTCATCATCAATATTTTATCGCTGTAACATAGCTCAATAAATAATCCACATCATCGAATTATCCATGCACTACGGGCCAAGGATATTCGTTAGTATCACATCCACGAATTATCCATGCACTACGTGTGACTCCCACAAAATAGGTATACATCACTCATTTTGAGTCGCCAAATACACGGTACAAAAATCAAATACAAACTTCTTTAATACAACTCTCGTGTAAAAATACAACAAAACATAGCTGAGTTTTTACATGAATATTATCTTCTAGATAATATCCAAACTCAAATGGAGTCCTCATTACATTTATTGTCACACTATTTCATAGAATAATGAGGACTACTATAACACCATCTCGGACCATCACGCCATTCCCCGACTAGTCCCGGCTACGTTCTCATTTCATGAAGAGAACAATGAAAGCAAAAGGGTGAGCTCAACTAGCCCAGTAAAAAATATTATGACTAAGATAATGCAGAATAAATTATCATTAGCCTTCAACAGTGTTAAACTGATAAAATAAAATAAACATCAAGTTTAACTGTAGCGGAACAAGCAATCCATTAGAAGAGTCAAGTAGAGCATGATATCTACTATCTTCTATCATTTAAAAAGTTTTTTTTATCAACTTTATCGATGAGACAACTTAATAAATAAACCACATCATCGAATCATCCCTACACTATGGGCCAAGGATATTCATGTAATCATAAATGGTCATGATTATACCGAATAATCCATGGTCCTAATCATACCAACAACTGTCCATCAATGCACTACAAGCCAATGAGTATTTTTACCACACCATTTGTAACATTATGGGTCATGATTATACCGAATGATCCCTGGTCATAATTATACAAATCAACAGTCCATCTATGCACGTAAGCCAAAGATGACTTTCATCACAATATAAGCATGAGGATGATGACAATGATATAAGAATTCAATTAAAGGAAAGCAAAAAATAAATTTTTAAAGATTTATAATTTAATTTATCCAGAATTCAATAATTTTCAAATTACCAATATGATACTGCTTTGTGGAGTAAAATTCAAGAATGATATTGCATCAAAAATAATTTGGACCGAGTAAAATTCGTGAATAGCTTAATTGTGATGAATGTTAAGGTAGAGATATGCTTGACATCGCATGTAATCGGATAGAGAACTTATTCTTAAACCTTCTTCAATTGTAATTCACATAGAGATATAGTGGGTTAGTTGATTAAGGTGTTTAATGGATTTCTGTCTTAATTGTGGATTGACGTTAATACAGTATTAGTGCATCGAGAGGTGGTTAATACTACGTTTGTGTTCTTGGTTAATAAACTGGGATAATGCATTGAATTGAAATAAAGGTGTTAAAATCAGAGTGAGGCTTAAGGTGAAATCATAAGTCTAATTCTCCATTGAAATTCCAGAATTTGATATTTGTGATTATTCCGTGTTAGTTTAATTATTCTTTAATTTTGATTCTTTAATTACAATTATTGAGTTGATTTGTTTAATAAAATTAGGGTTAATAGGAAATTGATAATTGTAAGTTAAGGATATTGCTAGTTAGTCTCTGTGGGAACGATACTCTACTCATCACTCTATTACTTGTTGACCACGTATACTTGCGTGTTGTGCGTAATTAGATTTTACCCAACAAGTGTTTGGCGCCGTTGCCGGGGATTATTTAGTATAATTCTTAATAGTTTTACAATACCAATTTAATTAATCCAGTTTTACTTAGACATTTTTTTTTTATTTGTGTTGTTTCTTCTATTTCAGGGTTGAAAGTAGTTTATCTAAAACTCTCATCCCAAAATCCAGACTTGTTTGCGCTTTTGAGGACGACATTGAGAAAAGGTTCAGAGGTTGAGTAAGTGGATCAAGAAAACGAGACAAGAATTTGAAACACCTGAGAAAGAAGAGGAAATGGCAAAGAAGATCGGAAAGCATTAAGGGACTTCATGAACACCCAAGGTAATCGAATCGCAATCAAGCATCACCAAAGCCAACAATAGCAAAGCAAATACATTTGAAATTAAGCCAGGGATGATACAAATGATTCAGAATTCAGTTCAGTTTGGGGGATTTGCAAATGACGATCTGAACGAGCATCTAGTCAGTTTTTTGAAAATGTACGACACCATTAGGTTTAATGGGGTTTCGGATGAGGCGGTGAAACTTCGATTGTTTACATTCTCTTTACGGGACAAGGAGAAGAGTTGGTTGCATTCTCTATTGTCCGGTTCGATAACTACATGGGAGGATTTAGCTCAGAAATTCCTCGCAAAATTCTTTCCATCGGCGAAAACTGCGAAGATGAGGAATGAGATAACGATGTTTGAAAAGCAACATGGGTAGTCATTATATGAGGCCTGGGAAAGATACAAAGAATTACTCAAAAAATGCCCACATCATGGATTGCCCCAGTGGCTACAAATGAACACCTTTTACAATGGACTACATGGGAATCTCAGGACAAGTATTGATGCAAGTATTGATGAGCATTCATGGCTAAGAGCATTCGATGAAGCTAAGAGTTGATTGAAACGATGTCGGCTAATAACTATCAAAGGGCCCATGCGAGAATAACACAGCAAAGGCAAATTGGAGTGTTAGAAGTAGATGGTATAATGACAAACCTATGTAAGCACAAATTTTCGCTTTCAAAGAAGTTGGATTCGGTGGCAATTTACACGTGAAACACAAGCACAAGCACAACAAGTGGCAATAATATACGAGTTGTGCAAAGGAGAGCACCCAACGGATCAATGCGCGATTAATCCAGCATCTGTGCAGTTCATCGACAATTACAACAGAATTCCACAGAACACATACCAGAACACATACAATCAAAGAAATAGGAATCATCCAAATTTCTCATGGAGCAACAACCAACAAAATCAAGCTCCACGACAATCATATCCCCCAGGTTTTCAGAACCAGCAACAACCAGCTCAATATCAAGAAAGGAAATCAGATCTAGAGGAGTTGTTTACAAAATACATGACTAGCAATGATGTGGCTATGAAAAATCAAGCAATGGCTATGAAATCATATGAGATGTCTATGAAATCACAAGAGATGGCGATCAAGAATCTAGAGAATCAGATAGGACAAATTGCGTTGGCATTGAATAATAGACCACAAGGGACATTACCAAGTGATACAGAGAGAAATCCAAAGGGTAACCATGAAGCGATTGTCAAGCAATTACATCATGGAGTGGAAAACATCTCGAAGGTACTAATGCAGAAAATTCAGCAACTCCGGATGAAAAAGTTGATGATAGGGATGTGAGTGTAGAAAGCAAAGGTGAGGATAAGTAAGGTAAGGAAACAAAGCTAAACAATAAGCTAATTGTTTATCCACATCCACCATTTCAGCAAAGGGTCCAAAAACAGAAATTAGACAAGCAATTCGCCAAGTTTTTGGAAATTTTCAAGAAACTTCAAATCAACATACCATTTGCAGAGGCCCTAGAATAAATGCCAAGCTACGCAAAATTTATGAAAGGGATTTTGTCAAGAAAGAAAAAATGGGACGATTTTGAAACTGTGGCACTAACAGAGGAGTGTAGTGCGGTATTACAGCAGAAATTACCACCAAAACTCAATGACCCGGGGAGCTTCACTATTCCCACGACGATCGGGGAATATGCATTTCAAAAGTGTTTATGTGATTTGGGGCGAGTGTAAACCCCCATTGTCAAGATACTTAGAATTGGGTTTGCTCGCACCAAGGCCTACGAACATCTCCTTACAGTTGGCGGATAGGTCAGCCACATATCCGAGAGGCATAGTAGAGGACATCTTAGTGAAAGTGGATAAAGTTTATATTCCCCGCGGACTTTATCATTCTGGATTTTAAGGAGGACAAGAACATCCCAATTATCCTAGGGAGACCATTTTTGGCTACAGGGAAGACACTCATAGATGTACAAAAGGGAGAACTCACGATGAGGGTCCAAGATCAAGAAGTAAAATTCAATGTGTTTAAGGCCATAAAATTCCCTACGGATGAGGAAGAATGTTTTCGGATGGATTTAATTGAGGAAATCATTAGTGATGACATGAGCAAGAGTTTGGTAAACGATCCGCTAGAAGCAACGTTATTGGGGGATGAAGAGTTTGACGATCCGGAATTGGTGGATTACCTACAAATGCTAGACTCATTGCCACGAGTTTCTAGATTTAGAACACCGTTTGAACCACTACACACAGAGGAGGTAACCGCAGAAAAACTGAAACCATTATTGGAAGAGCCACCAAAGTTGGAACTTAAACCACTCCCTAAACACCTCAGGTATGCATACTTAGGCAATTCAAATTCTTTACCTGTTATTATTTCTGCTTCACTTAACGAATTGTAGGAAGAAAAGTTATTGAGGGTGCTTAGGGAACACAAGTCAGCGATCAGGTGCACAATCGTAGATATAAAGGGAATCAACAATTTATTTTGCATGCACAAGATCCTAATAGAAGACGAGGAAAAACCAACAGTGGAGCAACAGCGGCGACTCAATCCAATTATGAAGGAAGTTGTAAAGAAGGAAATTTTGAAGTGGCTAGATGCCGACATCATTTACCCTATTTCCGACAGCAAATGGGTTAGTGCAGTGCGTGCCGAAGAAAGAAGGAATGACAGTGGTGCAGAATGAGGATAATGAATTAATACCAATAAGAATAGTGACAGGTTGGAGGGTTTGCATGGATTATAGAAAATTAAACAAGGAAACCCGAAAAGATCATTTCCCGCTGCCCTTTATTGATCAAATGTTAGATAGATTGGCGGGACACCAATATTACTGTTTGTTGGATGGGTACTCTGGCTACAGCCAAATAGTCATCGCTACGGAGGATTAAGAGAAGACCATATTCACGTGCCCTTACGGCACATTTGCATTCAGGAGGATGTCATTCGGGCTATGCAATGCACCTGTAACTTTCCAACGGTGTATGATGGCCATTTTTTCAGATATGGTGGAGAAAAATGTTGAGGTCTTCATGGATGACTTTTATGTTTATGGGGACAGCTTTGATATTTGCTTACAGAATCTGGTCATGGTGTTGCAAAGATGTAAGGACACGAATCTCATACTAAATTGGGAAAAATGCCACTTCATGGTGGAAGAGGGCATAATTTTGGGCCATAAGGTCTCGGATCAAGGACAGGAAGTTGACAAAGCCAATCTGGAAACGATTGAAAAATTGCCTCCACCAAACTCAGTTAAAGGTATTAGGAGTTTCTTGGGACATGCTGGGTTCTACAGGAGGTTTATAAAAGACTTCTCTAAAATTACGAAACCTCTATGCAGTCTTTTAGAGAAGGATGCGACGTTCAGCTTTGATGAAGATTGCAAGATGACTTTTGACTTATTAAAGAGAAAATTGACTACAGCCCCCGTTATAGTTGCACCGGATTGGAGCATGCCATTCGAGCTTATGTGTGATGCAAGCGACTTCGCGGTTGGGGCTATTTTGGGCCAACGTAGAGACAAGGTGTTTCACGCCATATACTACATAAAGCAAAACACTTATAAAACTCAAATGAACTACACAACCACAGAAAAGGAATTGCTTGCAGTGGTGTATGCATTTGACAAATTTCGGGCTTACTTGATCGGGACTAAGGTGATAGTTTATACAGACCATGCAGCGATTCGGTACTTGATAGCGAAAAAGGATGCTAAACCAAGCCTTATCCGGTGGATTCTCCTACTTCAAGAGTTCGACTTAGAAATAAAGGATAGAAAGGGGATGAAGAACCAAGTAGCCGATCACTTGTCGAGGTTGGAAAACCACGGGAAAGCAAAAGACGACAGATGTGAGATTAATGAGTCATTCCCAGATGAGCAACTGTTTGGGATTTCAACAGAGATTCTGTGGTATGACGATTATGCAAATTTCATTGTGAGAAACATTCTACCACCTGACCTCACAAGACAACAGAAAAGGAAATTTCTTCACGACGTGAAATGGTACATGTGGGATGAACCTCATTTGTTCAAGCAGTGCGCCGACAAGATGATTCGACGGTGCGTCCCATTTAGTGAAGTGAAGAATATTCTACATGAGTGTAACTCATCGGCGTATGGCGGGAATTATGGGAGTGAGAGGACAGCAGCGAAGGTGCTGCAATGTGGTTTTTATTGGCCCACATTATTCAAAGATGCCCACCAGTTTGTCAAACAATGCGATGTGTCAAAGAGTGGGCAACATTTCAAAACGTAATGAGATGCCCTTACAAACGATTCTGGAAGTGGAAATTTTTGACGTATGGGGTATCAATTTCATGGGACCATTTCCCTCGTCATTGAACAATCAATACATTTTACTTGCAGTGGACTACGTGTCAAAGTGGGTTGAAGCTGCAGCTCTACCAACAAACGATGCCAAGGTGGTCCTCAAATTCCTTCAAAAGAACATCTTTACGAGGTTTAGCACACCAAGAGCAATTATCAGTGACGAAGGTAGTCACTTCTGCAATAAGTCATTTACTGCTCTTTTGGCCAAGTATGGGGTCAACCACAAGATAGCTACATCGTATCACCCTCAACCAGTGGATAAGCTAAGGTATCAAACAGAGAAGTCAAAAAGATATTGGAGAAAGTGGTGAATCTGAGTTGGAAAGATTGGTCGATGAGATTGGACGATGCTTTATGGGCCTACCGGACTGCATACAAGACGCCAATCGGGATGTCACCATATCAACTATTGTACAGGAAGGCATGTCATTTACCAGTGGAGCTACAGCATAAGGCATATTGGGCTGTGCAAAAACTCAATTTCGATCAAAGAGCTGTAAGTGAAAAGAGACTACTTCAATTTAATGAACTCGATGAATATCGCCTTCACGCCTATGAGAATGCCAAACTATACAAAGAAAAAGTCAAAAGATGGCACGACCAGAAAATTTTGCGTCGAACATTCGAGCCAGGCTAATCAGAACTCTTGTTCAATTCATGGCTGTGATTGTTCCTCAGAAAGCTTAAATCGAGATGGTCAGGACCATTCACGGTCAAGCGGGTATTCCCTCACGGTGCAGTTGAAATCTACAATCGTAATCCACTCGAAACATTCAAAGTCAATGAACACCGTCTAAAGCATTACTGGGGTGGCCAAACCAACACCGACGTGATCACCATCACATTGACCGACACAACATAAGCAGGAAGTAGTCAGGCTGAACGACTTAAAATCAAGCGCTAATTGGGAGGCAACCCAATCCTTAGTCTTTATCATATTTTATATTGCTTTATCATAGTTTTCATTTCATTATTAGGTAGATGAATAAAAGAAAAATCTCGTTAATCTCTCCACAATACATCACGCATAAACAATTCACTAATATGCATGTGTCAATTCTTGCAGGATGGAAAATGGAGTAACTACATGAAGCAGAACATATAATCTGACAGTGGCATGGCCCACCGAAGCGGGCCTTTTTAGTACTACAACCCCCGCCGGGGCGAGGGTCTTCGAATTCGGGTGATAGAATGCACGCCCGCCGGGGCGGGCCTTACTAGTACAATACCCCCCGCCGAGGCGGGGGTCCTGGAATTCAGACAACTTTGGCAGTTATACAGACTTCTCCCCTTCCCAATAACACTAACTCCACCTTCCAATAAACCCCCTTTTCCCACTTCCCCACTACTTCATAACTCCATAACAACCACCCACTACCATTACTTCTTTTCCCACTTCCCCACTACTTCATAACTCCTCTCCACCTCCTCACTCCACCAATGATAGCTTTCCATCTCCCTCTATAAATACCACCACATCTCATACAAACTCTCCTACCACACTTGATATAAAGCAAAAAAGAGAGTATAGTTGTGAGCTAGAGAGATAATATTGAAAAGTTTGGGGGAGCGTTAGGGCAAAACTGGCAATTAGGAGAGACATGGCTTTATAATCATCCTCTAAACGCCAAAGGGGAGAAAGTTCACGACCATCGCAACCAACCCGCACCGACCGGTATGACTATATGATTACCAAAGCCTTTACACTAGAGCGGGGGTTGGCACCAGATCCTAACGATGGGGAGCTTATGCCGTAAATTTACCAAAAGGAATGGACCAAATTAACCGAGGAGCTGGAACCAGCCGTTGTTAACATCGTCAAAGAATTTTATACAAATGCAGAGGACAAAGAACCATTCCACGCATTTGTTTGAGGTCGGTTGGTTCCATTAAGTGCGGACGCAATCAACACTTACTACCAACTGCGGGTACCTCGCCACTGCCAATATGCTCATCTCCGTAATTTTGACCCAGACTTTGATGCTATAATCACGGAGATGACAAAGCCGGGAACATCTTGGATCAAGGGTCGAAAGGGAGGCACCGTATTTTATAGCTAAGACCTTAGCCGGTATGGAAAAATTTGGTACGCCTTCCTATGTGCGAAATTGCTTCCGTCCCAACACACTTCGGACGTCACCAAAGAGAAGGCGTTGTACTATTATACGCCATAGTCCAAGATTTTATTATTGATGTCGGGGCTATTATTTGCTCCTCCATCCGCCAGCGCCTTCGTGGAAATTTTTCTGGAGGCCTACCACACCCATCCCTCATTTGTGGGTTGTGCCGTCAAGCAGGGGTGAGATGGTCCGATGACGAGCCCACTCAATTGTCGCTTGCGTTGCTTGATTCGAGAATGATAGCGCGGTATTCTGTATGGGCAGGAGGCGAGTCACATCCGCGTGGTGTGGGATTCATTTTTCCGTTGTCGTCGTCAGAAGACAACGTGGATGCTACAGAGACATCGGGGGATGAAGATGAAGAAATGGGCGAACAAGGGTCTGAGCAGGTATCGCAGGCAAAGGCCATATCCAGTTCTCAATTCCTTGAATTCCAAAATCAAATGAATGCACACACCAAGGCAACTCATCGGGAAATGCGCCGATTGGCAATGAGGCAAGAGCATATGTTCGATGCTATGCACACATCTTTCGCCTCGTTGGACACAACTCTTCAAAGTTTCAACCCGACGGCACAATTTCCATACCAACAGCCCAGACCAATGCCAAGGTTCCCACCGAGTGATTCCGATGAAGAAGAACAACAACCACCTCCTCAGACTTAAGCGATAGCAGGGAAGTCCTCACGTACTTATTTTGACTAATCATCCAATGAGGACATTGTCTAACTTAAGTTTGGGGGATTTAAATATATGTTTGCATGCATTTAGCTCATTTAGGTTGCATTTTATTTTGAATTTTGGTCATTTAAATTTTTAGGTTGCATTTTGAATTTTGGTCATTTAAATTTCTGTATTGCATTTTATTTTCAGTATTGCATGATAGCTTTGGTGCATTCATAGTAGCTTAGGTTAATGTTTGTCATTGCGTAGTAGATAATTTTGTATTACATTTAATCTTGTAATGCATTTTGTTATTATTAAAAAAAAAAATTAGTTAGTAATTTTTATGTTTGCGTAAGTCCATCAATGTTGTAGTTTATATTATTTGTGGGCCTATGATGTGATTGAAAATAAGTTAACAAGTACAGTATTGAGTATTAGAACTATGAAAATTTTTTGTTTATGAATCGAATCTTGAGTTTGTTTGAAACTGGTATAAAAGGATAGCATGAGTAACAAACATCTATGTTAATTGGTCAGTTCAAATTGGTACCTAAATGGTCTCTAAAGGATAATGCTAGAGTGAATAACAAAATGACAAGGATAGATAGTAAAGGCTAACGTTAGGCAAAAACCTAAGTTTTGGGGATGTTATGTGGGGTATATAAGCTTTATTTATATATAAAAAAAAGAATAAACACCGTGGCGTGCTTGTCTAGTTTTGTGACCTTTGTTACTTGAGTAAGTAAGCCCGTGGGGATTGTCTTTACATCTAGCGCCCTAAGGTCTTAATGGTCTGGGAGTCGTTGGTCGAAATCTCGTTAAGGTAGCATTAAAAAGCCTAAGGGAATAAGACATTGCATAGCTATGTCTATAAAAAAAATGGGAAATAAAAAAAAAGCCCCCGTATATATATATAAAAAGAAATATATATATATATATATATAAATATGAATAAAGTATAAGTACCACGCTTGAACCCCCGAGTTAGTGATTGTTTGATTTTAGTTGAAGTTGTCTATTTTTGAAATTTTTAAGTTTGTGCTGCATGATTCCTTCTAAGAGATTGGTTATGTATTGAAATTTGAGTCAGTATCGGTGATCATGGATGTTGCACACACACACTATACCAGTGATGATGGATTGAGATTCGTGGATTAAAACAAAATTGTAGATTGGTTTTTGGTAATTGGTATTGTATAGTTGCTTGTTTCCGCTGAGGCCGCTAAGATAATCTTGATTCTGCGATATTGTTGGATTTGAAAGCATATAAGTTAAGTCGTATTCATTTCATTGCATTGCATTGCATATAGTTATTTTGTGTTCGAGGACTAGCACGGTTTTAGTTTAGGGGATTTTAATAAGTGAATTTCATATACGCAATTCAATGTCCATTTCATGCTTATTTGTTGCTAAATCCTTGTGATTATGTTCATTTTTACTTTTTCTATGTTATTTCATGTGTAGAATGGTGGTTGTAGCATTCAACGTTTATTTGGAGTTATTCGGTGTGATTTGAACTCAACTGGAGCATAATTGAAAGTATAGCATGAAGTTCAAGCAAAAGTTATAAACACGGCTGGCATTAGACATACTTATACGTCGGGCTGGGGTCTCAATTCGATTATAGAAGGACAATTTACACTTTATACCCCACGGGGTGGGGGGGTCTTCATACGAGCTAGACAGAAAGGATGTTAAAATCACGGGCGGCTTATATATATCTTGAACTTCACGGGTGAAGGTGGAGAATCTGGCATTGTCCTATTGTGATTGAACTTCTTTTTGGGCACGAATCTTAGCTATTTGTATGGCAATGTAACTCTATTTAATGGAGAATTCGTCTGGGACTTGGTTGTTCGATAACATATACTCAATGAACAACAATGAGACAGACACAAGACATATTACGAAGATCTAAGCTCAGTTTTTGATAGCAAGTGTGGAGGAGTATTTCGAAGGAGATTTTTGGAGACGATTGCAATTCTAGTCTACGTGAAGGGTGTTTTTCAATATTCTTTGTGTTAGATTATTATTTGTAATCTAATGATGATTTCTATGATTTATTCAGTGTTTATTTCGTTTAGCATGAACTAATTCACTTCTTAGGCTTGTGATGGATCCTTGATTGAATCAATGATTTTGTAGACTTTGATTTCCAATTTAATAATCTATTTCCAGTTTATCTATATTGATTTGTGCTTGAATCTATGAATTGCCTGATCAACAATTCTTTGTGGAATTGGATGGAATCGAGAGAGGATGTTCAATTCTAGACCTAGTTGATATAACATGTGTTCATGATTTTGTGAATAGCTTAATTGTGATGAATATTAAGGTAGAGATATGCTTGACATCGCATGTAATCAGATAGAGAACTTATTCTTAAACCTTTTTCAATTGTAATTCACATGGAGATATAGTGGGTTAGTTGATTAAGGTGTTTAACGGATTTCTATCTTAATTGTGGATTGACGTTAATACGGTATTAGTGCATCGAGAGGTGGTTAATACTACGTTTGTGTTCTTGGTTAATAAACTGGGATAGTGCATTGATTTGAAATAAAGGTGTTAAAATCAGAGTGAAGCTTAAGGTGAAATCATAAGTCTAATTCTCCATTAATTGTTTGAAATTCCAGAATTTGATATTTATGATTATTCTGTGTTAGTTTAGTTATTCTTTAATTTAGATTCTTTAATTATAATTATTGAGTTGATTTGTTTAATAAAATTAGGGTTAATAGGAAATTGATAATTGTAAGTTAAGGATATTGCTAGTTAGTCTCTGTGGGAACGATACTCTACTCATCACTATATTACTTGTTGACCACGTATACTTGCGTGTTGTGCGTAATTAGATTTTACCCAACACATTTATCTGATTAATTACCCGATTGGTCAATATAACCTCCAAAAATCAATTATTATCGAAATAAATGTCAATTTCCACTAACACTAATAATTCCAACACAATGGAAATATAAATTTCATCTTTAATCAACATGAACTTATTCATCATTAATATTATAACTCACAGTATTTAACAACCAGATCATTCCCAGGAAAGAGGAGACTTTTCGATAAGGACTTCTCCTTATTGGCGCGCAATTAGGTGACCAAACCCCTTTCCTCGACAGAACTTTCTAGACATTCTTAATAATACAAATAATAATATGAATAATTTTGTCGTCTCAATTATTGATTTAATAATATAAAATATTATGACAATAATTGAATCAATAATGTGAGATACTATATAACAATTACTGTGGCAATAATTGAATAAAACTAAGTGACTTCTCACATAAGCATCAATAATCAAAGATAATGTGCAATACCGATTTTACTCTTTGTGCAACCACGCCGTAGACATTGTATTTTTTATCACCGAGTATTTCAACAGTTAACGGTAAAACTTTTGCAGTTATTTTTATAAAAAGTTATTTCTGTCGTTTTCTAACTCCGACAGTAATTCTTTTGTGGGATTCACTAATGATTGTGTCATCGTACGAATATTCCCTAATAAAACGAATATTCTTCGACCAAACGAATATTTTATTACAACTTGCTTACTTTGCCAAATTTGTAAATATTACCTACAACTATAACATTATATCAAATCCACACCTTATTATTCAAAACAATATTTAGAGAAAAGAAATCTTTATTCATAAAAGTTGGGGTCTTACACAACGACGCTGAAATAACCAAATCATTGGTGGGCCCCATAACAGAATAATTGTCGAATATAGAAAGCGACAAAAAATAATCTTTTTATAAAATAATAGCAAATTTTTTACCGTTAACTGTTGAAATACACGGTGATAAAAGTACAGTAATACGCGTTGTTCCATAGTAGTACGTGATATTGCACGGTAACACACGGTATTGCACAGTATCTCTAATTATTAATTCTTATGTAAGAAGACACTAAGTATTTCATTCAATAATTGTCACAGTAGTTGCTGCATAATATCTCATATTATTGATTCAATAATTGTTACAGTAACATCTCTGCAACATATTTTATATTATTAAATCAATAATTGTCACAACACATTTACTCATATTATTTGATATGATATAATTATTAGTTAGCATTACTGACAATGTCTAGAAAATTCTGTCAATAAAAAGGGTTAGGTTATCTAATTGCGCGCCAGTAAAGAGAAATCCTTATCGGAAAGCCCCCTCTTTCCTGGAAAAGATATTCAAATCCCGAGAACAATCCTCTGGAAGGATATTACGTTACCTAGTCAATGGACTTTACCCAATGAAATTCCAAAACAACCTGTAGTCAATAATCTGTTTAATATTGAAAATGTTAAGCAATTTTCTGATGGAACGGTCAAGATAAGTTTTGAAAGCGTGCAAGACCGATTATTATTGAAGATTTTACTAGTTCTTCAAAGACCTTGATTTCACACTAGAAGAGATACTGATGTACTCAGTAATCCTTCAGTTAGGGATATTAAATTAAAGGGAATCCTTAATCAAGGTCAAGCTAGTCACCCTTGCTATGCACATGTTGACCCTGTTGAAGAGGAATCCTTTTCTCCTACTTCTTCTGAATTTCCAACTCAGTCAGATTTTGAAATTCCTATTAATAATCAATTAAGAGTCATTAAAAAAGAATTCATACTAGATTGGGGCAATCTTGTAAAGGATTTTAATTCTAAATCTAATAACGAAAAAAGACACCTGTTTCGCTCCAATCACCCTTTTGAAAAGGAACATGATAAAATGGTTAATAGATGGAAATGTTTTATTAACAGTGAAAAAATAAACATTACATTTTACGATTGGTATGATCAATATCAAGGTAAATATAGTGTTATTACTAAAACTCAATGGATACGAGAAGATAACTCAAAAATTTCTTCTAGTCATCCCCCATTAAACTCGTTCTAATCGAGTTAAAAAAAATACATCTGTTTGTTGACCCTTTTAAGATTTGAGATGGTAACAAAGATGATAAAAAATAATTGAACAATTAAATTTTAGTAATCAATATCTAGCTTATTTGTGGGAAGACAGCTAGATAGGATTGAAGAAAAGTTTGAAGAAACCATTATCAAAAAACCCGATTCAAAAATTGAACATCCTTTAATAAAATTACCAGAAAATAGAAGTAAATTAGGTCTGCCTAATGATGATAGTGAACTTGTTCGATCAATTGATAAGTTATTTAAAAATTTTAAAACTGAACCCGGTCCAAGTGGCACTATTGCTACTATTGATCAAGTTGAAACTGATATTGAAAGCAGTAGCCAGTCAGATCATTCTGATACTGATTCAATACCAGACATTAATGATCAGTTGAATAAATTAACAGTCAAAAAATACTAGTATAACAAGAAACTGGTATTCTAGACCTACTCCTCCAGATCTACAATATGAAGAGAGAAATCTAGACAAACAGTTTTCTGTGTCATCTAATAAAATCTATGAATGGAATATTGATGGATTTAGTGAACAAGAGATATTAAATAAATTGAACCACATGTCTATGGTAGCAAATAGCTATATAACTAAATTCAATAACCTGTCTCAGCCAGATATTGTTGAGTTGTTAGCTAGTGGATTCATTGGTATTCTCAGATCTTGGTGCGAAAAATATCTCACTGAAGATACTAGATTATCAATAATTCATGCTATTCAGTTAGACGATGATGGCAATCCCATCTTTGATGAAGATGTTGGTATTGGTCCGCCAGATGGTGTTAATACTCTAATCTTTACCATTATTAAAATTTTGTTGGTACTCCTAGTAATATTACTGAAAGAATTCACGATCAGTTAAGTAATCTCACTTGTCCCACCTTAAGTGATTTTAGGTGGTATAAAGATGTGTTTGCTTCCAGAGTTATGTTGCGAACAGATAATAACAAACTATTCTGGAAAGAAAAATTCGTCAATGGTTTGCCTTCATTATTCGCACATAAAGTTCGTGAAGAGTTAAGCAAAAATTTAGGATATATCGATTACGATAACTTAACATATGGCGACATAATCAGTTATATTAAAAAAGTTGGATTAAAAATGTGTATTAACTTTAAATTAGCTAAACAAGCCAGTAAAGACAAAAAGAAAGCCAAATACGAATTAGGAACATTCTGTGAACAATATGGTTTACCTTTTATTGTTCCCTCTAGAAGGAAGCATATGCATAAACATATTGAGAATCATAGAAGTCATAGACGTCACAAACGTAGGCATAAAAAGGACAAAAATCAAGAAGAATATTATAATAAACCCAAAACCACAAAAAATTATAATAAAAAATCATCTAAAAAATTTGATAAAAGTAAAATTGTTTGCCACAATTGTGGGCAAAAAGGGCATTACAAAAATGAATGCAAAATAAAAAAGAAATTATCTCAATTAAATATCTCTAGAGAAGATACTGAACAATTATTAGAACTAATGAGAATAGAGAACAACGTCAGTAATGATGAAGGTTCTGATATTCCTTATTCTTCTAATAGCAGTTCTAGTAATCATGAAACAGATAGTGACAAAGACGAAGTCACTATTTGTACTAACAATTGCAACGAAAAGTGTTGCATTAAGCAAATCAATATAATTAATAAAGATGAAGAAGAAAGCTCTCTGCTAATTGATTTAATCAGTAAAATTTCTGATCCTGAGTTAAAATCTCAGTAAACTAAACAATTAAAAGATTTATTGACTAAAGATAATAGAGTTAAGGATAAAATTGTTAAGGCTAAAGATAAATCAGTATTTAGTCTGAATACAACCCTAGAACGATTTAAAACTCCGATTAAGGAAGTAACCATTCCAGAATTAAATCAAGAAGTCAATAAACTAAAAAAAGGAAATTTCTAAACTAAAATTAGAAGTCTCTAATTTAAGAAAAGATTTTGATGACAAAAGATCCGACCTTCATGTTCAAGATTCTTCCTCTAGTGATGAAGATCACAATGAACCTGAATCATCTAGTACTAAGGAAGAAACTGATCTTTTTGTTCAAGGTCTTTCACTTAAAAGAATTAAAAGGATATCACCATCCAAAAATGGTATATCTCCATTAATCTAGTTGTCAATAAAACCTTTTCAATACAGCTTCCTACCCTAGTTGATACCGGCATAGATTTAAACTGTATTCAAGAAGGCTTAATCCCAACTATTTACTATAGGAAAACTAATGAAAAATTAAATTCAACTAATGGTAGTCAAATGGAAATTAAATATAAGTTACCTAATGTTCATGTCTGTCAAGATAATATGTGTTTTAAAACATCGTTTGTTTTAATCCGCAATCTTACGGATAAGATCATCTTAGGATTACCATTTATATATTTACTTTACCCTTTTACTACCAGTAATTAAGGATTAAGTTGTAATCATTTAGGAAAGAAAATAACATTTAAATTTCTTATTAAACCAAAAGAAAGAGATTTAAAATTTATTCAAGAAGAATCATTAAATTTATTAAATTGTAAATCCACTCATTTGAATTTCTTTAAAGAAGAAATTAAGTACAAATGAGTTGAAGAACAGCTACAGAATAAAGAAGTTCAGGAAAAAATTGAAGAGTTAAAAATCTATTTAAAAGACAATCTTTGTTCTGATTCTCCTAATGCCTTTTGGCATCGGAAAAAACATGTTGTAAGGCTCCCTTATGCTAAGGAATTCAAAGAGCACCTAATTCCTACTAAGGCCAGGCCAATACAAATGAATCATGAACAAGTAGGGTTATTTAAAAAGGAAATTAATGATCTCCTTAGTAAAGGTTTAATTAAACCCAGTAAATCCCCTTGGTCTTGTCCTTCCTTCTATGTTAACAATGAAGCAGAAAAAGAAAGAGGTGTACCTCGTCTAGTCATTAATTACAAACCATTGAATAAGGTTCTAGAGTGGATTAGGTATCCCCTTCCCAACAAAGACGACCTTATCAATAGATTAAGTAACGCCACAATATTCAATAAATTTGACCTTAAGTCCAGTTTCTGGCAGATTGCCATTCATCCTGATGATAGTTACAAAACAACATTCACTACTCCATTTGATCACTACGAATGGAATGTCCAGGCATTAGGCCTAAAAAATGCTCCCAGTGAATTCCAAAATATTCTCAATGACATATTAAACCCTTTCAGTCATTTTATTTTCGTTTATATCGATGATATTCTTATTTTTTCAAAAGCCATTGAAGAACACATTAAACATTTGAAATCGTTCTTCAAGACAGTTAAAGATAATGGTCTAGTTCTTTCACCTTCCAAATGCAGCCTGTTTCAGGTCAGAATAAGGTTTCTTGGTCTTAATATCTTTAGAGGACAAGTTCAACCCATTGAAAGAGCTATTCAATTTGCTGACAAGTTTCCCAAGAAGATAACCAATAAAATCCAACTGCAGAGATTTCTTGGCTCGTTCAATTATATTGGCAAGTTTTACAAGAATCTCAGGAAGATTTGCAAACCTCTTTTCCAGCGTTTGCAAGACAATCTCCACCCGACCCGACATTCATATACGTCGTCCAACAAGTAAAAATTTACGTCAAGGCATTGCCCTATCTTGGCATTTCCAATGATTCAGCGTATAAAATTGTTGAAACTGACGCCTCAGATATTGGATTCGAAGGCATTCTTAAACAAAAGTTAACTCCAGATTCCACAGAACAAATTGTTCATTTTCATTCTGGTGCATGGAATAGTACACAATTAAATTACAGTACTATTAAAAAAGAAATACTTTCTTTAGTATTATGTATTAATAAATTTCAAAGTGATCTATTTAATATTCTTCTTGAGTTTTCGTTTAGCAACTGTAGGAAGACAGCTATATAGGATTGAAGAAAAGTTTGAAGAAACCATTATCAAAAAATCCGATTCAAAAATTAAACATCCTTTAATAAAATTACCAAAAAATAGAAGTAAATTAGGTATGCTAGCAACTGTAGGAAGACAGCTAGATAGGATTGTAGAAAAGTTTGAAGAAACCATTATCAAAAAACCCGATTCAAAAATTGAACATCCTTTAATAAAATTACCAGAAAATAGAAGTAAATTAGGTCTGCCTAATGATGATAGTGAACTTGTTCGATCAATTGATAAGTTATTTAAAAAATTTAAAACTGAACCCGATCCAAGTGGCACTATTGCTACTATTGATCAAGTTGAAATTGATATTGAAAGCAGTAGCCAGTCAGATCATTCTGATACTGATTCAATACCAGACATTAATGATCAGTTGAATAAATTAACAGTCAAAAATACTAGTATAACCAGAAACTGGTATTCTAGACCTACTCCTCCAGATCTACAATATGAAGAGAGAAATCTAGACAAACAGTTTTCTGTGTCATCTAATAAAATCTATGAATGGAATATTGATGGATTTAGTGAACAAGAGATATTAAATAAATTGAACCACATGTCTATGGTAGCAAATAACTATATAACTAAATTCAACAACCTGTCTCAGCCAGATATTATTGAGTTGTTAGCTAGTGGATTCACTGGTATTCTCAGATCTTGGTGGGAAAAACATCTCATTTAAGATACTAGATTATCAATAATTCATGCTATTCAGTTAGATGATGACGGCAATCTCATCTTTGATGAAGATGTTGGTATTGGTCTGCCAGATGGTGTTAATACTCTAATCTTTACCATTATTAAACATTTTGTTGGTACTCCTAGTAATATTACTGAAAGAATTCACGATCAGTTAAGTAATCTCACTTGTCCCACCTTAAGTGATTTTAGGTGGTATAAAGATGTGTTTGCTTCCAGAGTTATGTTGCGAACTGATAGTAACAAACCATTCTGGAAAGAAAAATTCGTCAATGGTTTGCCTTCATTATTAGTACATAAAGTTCGTGAAGAGTTAAGCAAAAATTTAGGATATATCAATTACGATAACTTAACATATGGCGACATAATCAGTTATATTAAAAAAATTGGATTAAAAATGTGTATTGACTTTAAATTAGCTAAACAAGCCAGTAAATACAAAAAGAAAGCCAAATATGAATTAGGAACATTCTGTGAACAATATGGTTTACCTCTTATTGCTCCCTCTAGAAGGAAGCATATACATAAACATATTGAGAATCATAGAAGTCATAGACGTCACAAACGTAGGCATAAAAAGGACAAAAATCAAGAAGAATATTATAATAAACCCAAAACCACAAAAAATTATAATAAAAAATCATCTAAAAAATTTGATAAAAGTAAAATTATTTGCCACAATTGTGGGCAAAAAGGGCATTACAAAAATGAATGCAAAATAAAAAAGAAATTACCTCAATTAAATATCTCTAGAGAAGATACTGAACAATTATTAGAACTAATGAGAATAGAGATTAACGTCAGTAATGATGAAGGTTCTGATATTCCTTATTCTTCTAATAGCAGTTCTAGTAATCATGAAACAGATAGTGACAAAGACGAAGTCACTATTTGTACTAACAATTGCAACGAAAAGTGTTGCATTAAGCAAATCAATGTAATTAATAAAGATGAAGAAGAAAGCTCTCTGCTAATTGATTTAATCAGTAAAATTTCTGATCCTGAGTTAAAATCTCAGTATACTAAACAATTAAAAGATTTATTGACTAAAGATAATAGAGTTAAGGATAAAATTGTTAAGGCTAAAGATAAATCAGTATTTAGTCTGAATAAAACCCTAGAACGATTTAAAACTCCGGTTAAGGAAGTAACCCTTCCAGAATTAAATCAAGAAGTCAATAAACTAAAAAAGGAAATTTCTAACCTAAAATTAGAAGTCTCTAATTTAAGAAAAGATTTTGATGACAAAAGATCCGACCTTCATGTTCAAGATTCTTCCTCTAGTGATGAAGATCACAATAAACCTGAATCATCTAGTACTAAGGAAGAAACTGATCTTTTTGTTCAAGGTCTTTCACTTAAAAGAATTAAGGATATCACCATCCAAAAATGGTATATCTCCATTAATCTAGTTGTCAATAAAACCTTTTCAATACAGCTTCCTACCCTAGTTGATACCGGCATAGATTTAAACTGTATTCAAGAAGGCTTAATCCCAACTATTTACTATAGGAAAACTAATGAAAAATTAAATTCAACTAATGGTAGTCAAATGAAAATTAAATATAAGTTACCTAATGTTCATGTCTGCCAAGATAATGTGTTTTAAAACATCGTTTGTTTTAATCCGCAATCTTACGGATAAGATCATCTTAGGATTACCATTTATATATTTACTTTTACCTTTTACTACCGGTAATTAAGGATTAAGTTGTAATCATTTAGGAAAGAAAATAACATTTAAATATCTTATTAAACCAAAAGAAAGAGATTTAAAATTTATTCAAGAAGAATCATTAAATTTATTAAATTGTAAATCCACTCATTTGAATTTCTTTAAAGAAGAAATTAAGTACAAACGAGTTGAAGAACGACTCTGAGAATAAAGAAGTTCGGAAAAAATTGAAGAGTTAAAATCTATTTAAAAGACAATCTTTGTTCTGATTCTCCTAATGCCTTTTGGCATCGGAAAAAACATGTTGTAAGGCTCCCTTATGCTAAGGAATTCAAAGAACACCTAATTCCTACTAAGGCCAGGCCAATACAAATGAATCATGAACAAGTAGAGTTATTTAAAAAGGAAATTAATGATCTCCTTAGTAAAGGTTTAATTAAACCCAGTAAATCCCCTTGGTCTTGTCCTTCCTTCTATGTTAACAATGAAGCAGAAAAAGAAAGAGGTGTACCTCGTCTAGTCATTAATTATAAACCATTGAATAAGGTTCTAGAGTGGATTAGGTATCCCCTTCCCAACAAAGACGACCTTATCAATAGATTAAGTAACGCCACAATATTCGAAAGAATTTGACCTTAAGTCCGGTTTACGCGCGATTGCCATTCATCCCGATGATAGTTACAAAAGCAAAGATTCACTACTCCATTTGGTCACTACTGAATGGAATGTCCAGGCATTTGGCCTAAAAAATGCTCCCAGTGAATTCCAAAATATTCTCAATGACATATTAAACCCTTTCAGTCATTTTATTGTCGTTTATATCGATGATATTCTTATTTTTTCAAAGGCCATTGAAGAACACATTAAACATTTGAAATCGTTCTTCAAGACAGTTAAAGATAATGGTATAGTTCTTTCATCTTCCAAATGCATTTTGTTTTTTGTGTCGTAGTAAGGTTTCTTGGTCTTAATATCTTTAGAGGACAAGTTCAGCCCATTGAAAGAGCTATTCAATTCGCTGACAAGTTTCCCAATAAGATAACCAATAAAATCCAACTGCAGAGATTTCTTGGCTCGCTTAATTATATTAGCAAGTTTTACAAGAATCTCAGGAAGATTTGCAAACCTCTTTTCCAGCGATTGCAAGACAATCCTCCACCTTGGACTGACGTTCATACTTCTGTCGTCCAACAAGTAAAAATTTACGTCAGGGCATTGCCCTATCTTGGCATTTCCAATGATTCAGCGTATAAAATTGTTGAAACTGACGCCTCAGATATTGGATTCGGAGGCATTCTTAAACAAAAGTTAACTCAAGATTCTACAGAACAAATTGTTCATTTTCATTCCGGTGCATGAAATAGTACACAATTAAATTACAGTACTATTAAAAAAGAAATACTTTCTTTAGTATTATGTATTAATAAATTTCAAAGTGATCTATTTAATATTCTTCTTGATTTTTGGTTTAACAACTGTAGGAAGACAACTATATAGGATTGAAGAAAAGTTTGAAGAAACCATTATCAAAAAACCCGATTCAAAAATTAAACATCCTTTAATAAAATTATCAGAAAATAGAAGTAAATTAGGTCTGCTAGCAACTGTAGGAAGACAGCTAGATAGGATTGAAGAAAAGTTTCAAGAAACCATTATCAAAAAACCCGATTCAAAAATTGAACATCCTTTAATAAAATTACCAGAAAATAAAAGTAAATTAGGTCTGCCTAATGATGATAGTGAACTTGTTTGATCAATTGATAAGTTATTTAAAAAATTTAAAACTGAACCCTATCCAAGTGGCACTATTGCTACTATTGATCAAGTTGAAACTGATATTGAAAGCAAGAGCGATCGGATCATTTCGATCATTGATTCAATACCGGACATTAATGATCGATTGAATAAATTAACGATCGAAAATATTAGTATAACCGAAACCGGTATTCTAGACCTACTCCTCCAGATCTACAATATGAAGAGAGAAATCTAGACAAACAGTTTTCTGTGTCATCTAATAAAATCTATGAATGGAATATTGATGGATTTAGTGAACAAGAGATATTAAATAAATTGAACCACATGTCTATGGTAGCAAATAGCTATATAACTAAATTCAACAACCTGTCTCAGCCAGATATTGTTGAGTTGTTAGCTAGTGGATTCATTGGTATTCTCAGATCTTGGTGGGAAAAACATCTCACTGAAGATACTAGATTATTAATAATTCATGCTATTTAGTTAGACGATGACGGCAATCCCATCTTTGATGAAGATGTAATTAATGATCAACAAAGATGACCTTATCAATAGATTAAGTAACATCACAATATTCAGTAAATTTGAACTTAAGTCCGGTTTCTGGCAGATTGCCATTCATCCTGATGATAGTTACAAAACAGCATTCACTACTCCGTTTGGTCACTACGAATTGAATGTCCAGGCATTTGGCCTAAAAAATGCTCCAAGTGAATTCCAAAATATTCTCAATGACATATTAAACCCTTTCAGTCATTTTATTGTCGTTTATATCTATGATATTCTTATTTTTTCAAAGGCCATTGAAGAACACAATATATATATATATAAAGTTATCTGTTTTATTAGAATATTATATTATAAAAAATTAAAAACGTGAAAAATAAAAATTTGTTAGACGAATTTTCTTCATTGGCGTTCTCCGATGATTGGATTAGTCAAACCTGATGTGCTAACCATTTTACTATAAATAGGTTACTCAGTTAAGCAATGAAACTCACACCAGAATCACAAAATTATTTTTCTATAATATTGTGTGTATTTCTTTTGAGTATAAGGATATTTTGAGTGTAGCTAATAGTGCAAGATTTCCTCAAGATAATCTCCGTTATTCCAGTCAGATCTAGTCTCCTATTAATGTAAAGGATGTTATTTTCTTTTAATACTCGTAAATGATATTATTTCTTTCCCTACTCGTATGGGATATCATCTTCTTTCATACTCCATATTATGTAATATTATTTCATTTCATATTTCTAAATCTAAACTTACTATGGTAAGTATTGCATTATAATTCCTGAAATGATTAGAAATTTCTTGAGGTTTGCGCTTCATATAATATCATTCACGGGAATATTGGTCTGAACTTTCTTATTAAATTTTAATCTTTTCATATTGGGGTATTATTCATCCGGGATACTATTCATGTTGGAGTACTATTCACGACGAAATTTAGTTTTTTTTTTGTCTATGTTATCATTGAAATTTGAATATTAAATATCATTCTTGAATTTTACTCCACAATTAGTTATCATGTTAAAAATTTGGACTTTCTTGAACTCTGGATAAATTAAATTACAAATCTCAAATATTTATCCTTGATCTCACTTTTATTCATTCTTTATATCACTGTCATCATCCTTAGACTTAAATTGTGGTGAAAAGTTATCTTTGGCCCGTAGTGCAAAAATGGACTGTTGATTGGTATGATTATGACCAAAAATTTTGTATTTGTATAATCATGACCTTTAATGTTACAGGCAAAGGCTTGTGGTAAGAATTCTCTTTGGTCCTTAGTGCAAAGATGGACTGTTGTTTAATATGATCATGACCACTGGTGATACAAATGAATATATTTGGCCCGTACTGCAAAGATAAAATGTTGATTTGCATAATTATGAATAGGAACTGTTGATTGGTGTTTCAAGAATAAAATATTGATGATGGATTTTTAAATCATAGAAGATAGTAGACATCATGCTCTACTTGACTCTTTTAATGGATTTCTTGTTCCGCTGCCGTTGTTAATCTAAAACTTGTTGTCTATTATATTTCATATGATTTGTCATTATTGAAGGCTAATTAAAGATAATTTATTCTTCATTATCTTAGTCATAATATTTTTTACTGGGCTAGTTGAGTTCACCCTTTTGTTACATTGTTATTCTCAGGAAATGAAAGTATAGCTGGGACTAGTCGGGGAGTGGAGTAATGATCCAAGATAGTTACTATAAAAGTCTTCACTATATTGTAACATAGTGTGATAATAATTGTAATGAGAACTTAATTTGAGTGTGGATATTGTCGTATGATATACGGTACAATATTTGTATTAAAACTCACAGTATGTGTGGTCATATTTTGTATGACAATCTAATAGTTATAAATAGAAAATTTTGTATTTGAATTCTTTTGTATGTATTTGGCGACTCAAAATGGGTTGTGTGGACTTATTTTAGGGGCTTCACAGTTGGTATCAGAGCTTAGGGATATGATCTCTGGTGGAGATTTGGGATTAGAAATAGGAGGGGAGAGACGAGTAAAATTCTTCGCTAGTGTGTCCTACCTAAGCTTGTTCGTTATTAATTAGTCGACTGGAATATAGGGATAATATGTGACATATTATATTCTTTAACTTACCTTTGTTTTGTGACCGTATTTCATAATGACATCTGAAAATCAAGAGATGAACTATGAGACAATTGTGGCTAAGAATCACTAAGTTACAAATAATATTGAGAATCAGGAAGCTACAAATAATATTGCTGCAAACTCAGAAAATCATGCTGGTAAAAATATGAGAAATCAGTGAAGCGCACACATCACTCAGTACTCGAAATGTCTTGGGTAGAATTTCAAGAGCTGTTTAATGACAAGTATTTCCCGGAGAGCATTCGTCATATGAAGGAAGTGGAATATATTAAGTTGGAGCAGAATGATATGATTGTCTCGCAATATGAAGCGAAATTTCCTGAGTTATCCCGATTTGCGCCCCACTTGGTGGATAACGAATATTGTGATGCCCCCAAAATAGGTATACATCACCTATTCTGAGTCGCCAAATACATGGTACATAATACAAATACAACTTAATTATACAACAAGTGATAAAATACGACATAACATAATCTAAGAGTTTTAATAAGAATATTGTCATCTAGACAATATCCACACTCAATGGAGTCCTCATTACATTTATTGTCACACTATTTAACAGAATAGTGAGGACTACTAATGCTATCATCTGGACCATTACTCCGTTCCCCGACTAGTCCCGGCTACGTTCTCATTTCCTGAAGAGAACAATGAAAGAAAGGGTGAGCTCAATTAGCCCAGTAAGAAATATTATGACTAAGATAATGCAAAATAAATTATCGTTAGCCTTCAACAATGTTAAACTGATACAATATAAAAAACATCAAGTTTAACTACAGCGGAACAAGCAATCCATTAAAAGAGTCAAGTAGAGAATAAAATCTACTATCTTTTATGATTAAAAAGATTTTTCATCACTTTTAATCGCTGAGACTCAGCTTAATAAATAATCCACATCATCCCTGTACTACGGCCAAGGATATTCATTAGTATCACAACCACAAATTATCCATGCATTACGAGCCAAGGATATTCGTGTATTCATCAATGGTCATGATCATGCCAACAACTGTCCATCAATGCACTACGGGCCAATGAGGACTTTTACCACATCATTTGTAACATTACGGTCATGATTATACCGATTAATCCCCGGTCGTAATGATACCAAGTCCATCTATGCACTTTCTGAGGCCACGAGATGACTTTCGACATAAAATAAACATGAGGATGATGACAATGATATAAGAATTCAATAAAACAAGTTCAAGAATTAATTTATCCAGGAACTAATAACGTCAAATTGTCAACATGATACTTCTTTGTAGAGTAAAATTCAAGAATGCTCGAGGAAGAATATTTCCATGAAAAGATATTGGATGAAGCAAATATCGAGGATATTCCACTAATTTCATGGAGTATAGAAGTCAAAACTTTAACCAATTTGAGTATAATAAAGAATGGAATAACAAAAGAAATCACCGGGCATGCGCGATGAGACAAGATGCAGACGGGTTATTCCAACAGAATAATAAATAACGGAACCGAAGTCGCGAAATTACACCCGACATGATATTCTAATAGAATAATAAAGAATGGAATAACAATGAAATCACCATGCATGCAATAGAATAAGTTGCATGACGGAGTTATTCCAATGAGAATATTAATTAATGGAACGGTCAAAGTATGTAATACGCAAGCGGGATATTCCAACAGAATAATAAATAACGGAACTAGTCGTAAATGAAACGCATGTAGGCGAGGATGTTCCAATGTAATAATAAAGAATGGAAAAACAGTAAGAATTTCACCGTGTATACTGATTGCAGCATGTATAGGCAGGTTATTCCAACATAATGATAAAGAATGGAATAATGGAAGAATTTCACCAAGTATAGGGTAGCCCACGTATACTGAGTTATTCCAATGAATAATAAAGAATGGAGTAACAGAAGTTCTCTTCATGAATACGAAAGAAATAATACCCCTTACCTTAGAAGAAACTGGATATAGGAGTAGTGAAGTAACAGAAAACTTTTCTTCTTTCTCTCTATAGTTTCTCTCTCTAGAGTTTCAGTGAATTCGTAAGAAATAATGAAGGAATGAGCTTCTATTTATAAGAAAATGGACTGAATAGTAACTAATTCATGAACGTTCCATATTAATTTACTTTTAAACGGACGGTCCATATTAATTTACTATGCAGTATAAATAAAATATTCTAATAAAACAAAATCTTTTAAATAAAATATAATATATTCTATTTATAATCTAATAAAATGAATAACTTTATAAAAGTATTCTATTTTATATAAAAAGATTTTACTATGTAAAATACTATCACGAGGAACTATGCAAACACTATGCATAATAAAATATAATATATTTTAATTATTATACTAATAAAACAAATAACTTTATAAAAGTATTCGCATTTTTATATAAAAGATTTTACTATGCAAAACACTATGCATAATATAATACAATATATTCTATTTATAGTCTAATAAAACAAATAACATTATAAAAGTATTACATTTTATATAAAAAAAATTTTTACATTTTATTACATTAATAATACTAATAAAACAAAATTTATATATATATATATATATATATATAAACTTAGTGACTTCATAAAAAGACACCTCAATATATTTAACAACATTTATCATCATTATTATAATTCACAATATTAATCGGCAGATTGTTCCTGTGAAAGAGGGGCTTTCAATAAGGATTTCTCCTATTGGCAGCTTAATTGGGTGACCAAACCTCTCCTTGGCGGAATTTCTAGACATCGTTAATATTGCAAATAATAATATTAATAAACCCGTCATCTCAATTATTGATTAATAATATATAAAATATAAATAATAATTGAATCGAATAACGTGAGATCTTATGCAACAATTACTTATAGCAATAATTGAACAAAAGCGAGTGACTTCTCACGCAAACATCAATAATCAAAGCTGTGTGCTACTATGCAACCACGCCAGACATTCTTGTACTTTTAACACCAGGGTGTTTCAGCATTAATCAGTAAATTTTCATGAGTTATTTTCATAAAATATTTTTATCGTTTTCTCGATCGATAATAATTACATTGTGGGGTCCACCAATGATTGTGTCGTCGCATTTAATATTCCCCTGTTAAAACAAATATTCCCAGACCAATCGAATATTATAAAACAACTTGCGTACTTTGCAAAATTTATAAATATTACCCACAAATATAACATTATATCAAATTCATTCCATAATATTCAAAAATGATATTTATAGAAAAATCATCTTTATTCATAAAAGTTGGGGTCTTACAAATATTGCATGACTCGAATGTTCTTACGAGGTTTGAAATCTGAGATTCGTCCACATCTTATTTCTTATAAACTTCATTTATATTCAAATATCATGAATAGGGCTCAATTGGTGGAACAAGAGAAAGAAACAATACAACCAGCAAGAGATAACAACTGACATCGAGAGAAGAGCTACGATAATAGTTGTACCAATGGCAACAGTCATCGATGCAATGAGAACCAACGAGGAGGAAATCACTATACTAGAAATGGTAACCACTTCGGTGGAAATCTTGGCCTAGATAATAGGAGAGGTGAGTCGAGTGGAAACAACTTCAAGAAGAGGATATTTAATAATGACCATGGAAAGACACCAGCACCAACACCAACATCAGCACCAGTTTTTAGGGGAGGAGAACGACCACCAGTCAAATGTTACAGGTGCGAACATGTGGGACACTTCAGCCCAAAATGTATATAGCTATCATCCAAGGCGTGTTTCAGTTGTGGAAATGAAGGCCATATACCTCAATTTTGTTCGGTAGTAAAATCAAGTCCAGCTGTAATGGTGACACCAAAGGCTGCTATGGACAAATTAAAGTCGGTGGTCCAAGGGAGAGTTTTTGTCGTAACTTCCCTAAAAGAAAGGAACCCGAATGAAATTATCACGGGTAAGCTAATCATAAACTCTTGTGAAGTCTATGCCTTTTTAGATATGGTTCTACCCACTCTTTTATTTCACTTGCTTGTGTTCAACGTTTAAACTTGACTCTTGAGAAATTAGACTTTGATTTATCCTTTGAAACTTCATTACATCCACTATTTATAAATCTTGTGTGATTCAAATTGGCATCTACACATTACCTATTGATCTCATCTCTTTAAAAATACTTGAAATTGATGTGATTTTAGGAATTGACTGGTTAACTACCCGTCATGCTAAATTTGATTACTTTCGTAAGGTTGCTAGTTTTTCATATTCCTAATCAACCTGTTATGCGAATTCAAGCAACCAAACCGTTAAAATCAATCACTGTCATCTCTAGCCATAAAGCCATTCGTTTATTAAAAAATGGATGTCAAGCTTTCTTAGTCCATGTCACCGATTTAAATAAAAATACATCATATTTAAATGATATTTCTGTTGTTAATAAATTTCTTGACGTATTTCTTAAAGAAATTCCTAGCCTACCCCTAGAACGTGAAATTGAATTTTGTATTGACCTTAAACCTGGTATAAAACCCATTTCCAAGGGCCCATATCGAATGTCTCCTATTAAACTTCAGGAGTTAAAAGTCTAACTACATTAGTTATTAGACATTAGCTTCATACATCCTAGTACATCTCCTTGGGGTGCTGTTATTTTATTCGTAAAGAAGAAAGATGGGAGTATGAGACTCTGTATTGACTATCGGGAGTTGAACTATGTCACCATCAAAAATAGGTATCCCTTACCTCGCATTGATGACATGTTTGACCAGTTGCAAGGTGATCAATTATTTTCAAAGATCAATCTTTGTTCTGGATATTATCAGTTAATGATTAAAACTAATGGCATTCCAAAGACAACTTTCAGAACTCGATACGGGAATTACGAATTTCTATTCATGTCTTTCAGATGGACTAATGCTCTTGTTGCCTTCATGTATATGATGAACCGTATATTAAAAGAATATTTGGATCATTTTGTGGTTGTCTTTTTTGATGACATTCTCATTTACTCCAAAAGTCGTGAAGATCATGAGCAACACTTGAGGTTGATACTCCAAAAGCTTCATGAAAATAAGCTATATGCTAAGTTAAAGAAATACGAGTTCTGGCTTGAGGAAGTAGCATTCCTTGGGCACGAGATATCGAGACATGAAATATCAGTTAACCCGACAAAGATTGAAACAATACAAAGTTTGGAGAAACCCAAGTCAGTAACCGAAGTACGTAGCTATTTAGACCTAGCTAGTTATTATTGGAGATTCATAGAAGGATTTTCTCGAATCACCAGTCCATTAACTTAGCTGACTCAAAATGATATAAAATTCGAATGGAGTATGGAATGTGAGAAGAGCTTCCAAGAACTCAAAAGGAGACTCATTTCAGCACTTGTTCTGACCATACCATCAGGATCGGAGAGATTTGTCATCTACAACGATGCTTCAAGAAGAGGTCTAGGTTGCATTCTCATGCAACATGGAAAAGTCATAGCCTATGCTTTTTGACAACTCAAAGAATATGAGAGAAATTATCCTACTCATGATCTAGAGTTGGCATCAGTCTTTTTCGTGTTAAAGATCTGGAGACACTACCTGTATGGGGAGAAAGTGGAGATCTATGCAAATCATAAAAGCATTAAATATTTTTTCACCCAAAGGGAACTCAACATGCGGTAATAATGTTGACTTGAGCTGTTGAAATATTACGACCATACCATCTAATATTATCTTGGAAAAGCGAATGTGATAGCTGACGCATTGAGTAGAAGATCATATGCGAGAACGAGTGTTATATTGTCAACACAAAGACCTATTTTGTATAATTTACTAAAGATGGAAATAGAGTTAAAGACTCCAAGAACCCACATAAAAATGGTAAATATACGAGTAGAACTGACTTTAATTGATACAGTTAAAGCTGCTCAAGCTACAGACGCAAAGTTGGTGAAATGAAGAAGAAAGTATAATAAGGTGTTGTTCCAGAAGCAAGGATCGACGAGGAAGGTATACTTCGAGTCAACTCTAGACTTTGTGTTTCTAAAGACCCTTATTTAAAATATAGAATCATGATATAGGCACAAAACACACCGTTTACAATCCACCCTGGAAGTACCAAAATGTATCATAATCTTCGACATACATTTTGGTGGAGCAACATGAAGAGAGAGATCACGGAGTTTATCTCAACATGTCTTACTTGTCAACGTGTCAAGGTAGAGCATTAAGTACCAAAGGGTCTGTTACAACCTTTTGAGATTCCATAATTGAAGTGGGAACACATCAACATTGATTTTGTGATGGGTCTTCTAAAGGTTTCTCAAGGATTAGATGTAATTTGGGTCATTTTAGATAGATTGACCAAGTTTGCTCATTTCTTGCCCATACAAGAGAACTATTCACTTGAATGTCTTGCTCGTATGTACATCAATGAGATTGTAAGATTGCATGGCATGCCAATATCTATAGTTTCTGATCGAGACCCTAGATTCACTTCATGATTTTGGGTCAGCTTGCAAAAAGTTATTGGCACTGAATTACGATTTAGTTTTGCCTACCATCCCCAGACAAACGGGCAATCGAAAAGGAATATTTAAACTCTTGAAGATCTTTTAAGACTTTGCGTACTAGACTTCAAAGAAAGTTGGGACAAGTACTTACCATTGGTGGAATTCTCCTACAACAATAGTTATCAAGCAAGTATAAGCATGGATCCATTCGAAGAGTTGTATGGAAGAAAGTGTCATTCTCCAGTATGCTGGGACGAGGTGGGTGAAATAACATTGTTGGGACCAGAATTAGTATTCATGACTACAAAAAAGATTCAAATGATCCGACAATGTATAAAAATAGCACAAGATCGATGAAAGAGTTCTATTGATCTTCATCGAAGGGACATGAAATTCAATGTAGGAGACCGTGAATTGTTACATGTTGTGATGCCCCAAAAATAGGTCTACACAACCCATTATGAGTCGCCAAATACATGGTACAAAATTTAAATACAAACTTCATTTATACAACTATCACTACAAAAAAACCAGTCATTGTCGACGGGCACTGCCATCGCCTATGACTATAGTGCTGTCGGTATTGAGGTCATTGGTGACGGCAGATACCGTCGGTAAGCCCGTCGCCCCATAGGTCATCGCCCCTGGTTCCCATCGTCAGCCGTCGACATCATTTTCATTGGCGACGGGTATCATTGGCCACGACACAATGTCAATGTCGATGGCTAGAGCGACGGTGAGACCGTCGATAAAGACTCCATAAAATTTTTAAGGGAAAAACTCATTACCGACGACATGACCGTCGGCAATGGCTTTTATAGCCGTCGGCAATGACTTTTACACATGACTGTCGCTATATATCATTGGCGACGGCATTACCGTTGCCATTACCCCCGTCGGTAATAACTATATATATTTTGAATTTTTTTATATTTCAAAATTTCCCTGTTCATTTACAAATATAAACGTACACCTGTTATAAACTAATAACAACCATCAAATAACAAGAAAATATCATACAATTCACCATTGAAATAGTAATCCAAAATCAAATATATAGATCAAAAATATAATGGTCGTCGGTACAACTCAAAAATTGTACAAGTACATATATAAAACTCAGAATATAACATAAACTAAACTAACTACAACCCGTCGCCTGTCTCCATGTCATCGACTCGGCGGTCATCACCCTGTAGTAAAGGAGGCTGCTCGTCATCAACTTGACAGTCATCACCCTGTACTGAACTGTGAGTTTAAACTGTCGTGCAAAATACGACAAAACATAGACTGTGAGTTTCAACACAAATATTGTCTCGTAGACAATATCCAAACTCAAAATAAGTCCTCATTACAATTATTATCACACTATTTTATAGAATAGTGAGGACTACTATACCCACCATCTTGGACCATCACTCCATTCCTCGACTAGTCACAGCTATATTCTCATTTCCTGAAGAGAAAAATGAAAGAAAAAGGGTGAGCTCAACTAGCCCAGTAAAGAATATTATGACTAAGATAATGTAGAATAAATTATCCTTAGTCCTCAACAGTGTAAAATTTGATAGAATATAATAGACAACAAGTTTAGATTAATAACTGCAACAGAATAAGCAATCCATTAAAAGAGTCAAGTAGAGCAAGATGTCTACTATCTTCTATGATGTAAAAGTTTATCATCAATATTTTATCTATGTTACACAACTCAATAAATATTTCACATCAATGAATTATCCATGCACTACGGGCTAAGGATATTCGTTAGTATCACCAGTGGTCATGATCATGCCAAACAATTGTCTATCTATGCACTACGGGCCAAAGAGGACTTTTACCACATCATTTGTCGGTAACATTACAGGTCATGATTATACCAATACACAAATCCTGGTTATAATCGTACCAATCAACACTCTATCTATGCACTACGGGCCAAAGATGACTTTCACCACAATATAAGCATGAGGATGATGACAATGATATAAGAAATCAATCAAGTGAGATCAATGATAAATATTAAAGATCTATAATTTAATTTATCCAGAGTTTAAGAATGTCCAAATTGTCAACATGATAATTAATTGTGGAGTAAAATTCAAGAATGATATTCATGTATCAAAAATAATTTGGACAGAAAAGAAACCAATTTTGTCGTGAATAGTACCCCAGCATGAAAAGATTAAAATTTAATAAGAAAGTTAAGAAAAATATTTCAGTGAAACGATACTAGATGAAGTGCAAAATTCAAGGATATTCTACTAATTTCAGGGAGTATAGAAGCAATACTTATCAAAATAAGTGTAGATTTAGGAATATGAAAAAAAAAATATTACTTACATACTATAAAGTATGGAAGAAAATAATATTTCTTACTGATATTGAATGAAAATAATATCCCTTACCTTAGTAGGAGAATAAATCTGACTGGTATAGCGGAGATATTCTTGAGAAAAACTTGCACTATTTGCTACACTCAAATTATCCTTATACTAGAAAGAAATACACACAATATTATAGAAAAAGAATTCTCTGATTCTGGTGTGTTTTTCATTTCTTAACTAAGAAAATCACAGATGCACAGAATCAGAGAATTCGTCTTCTATAATATTGTGCGTTTTTTACTAGTATAAGGATACTTTGAATGTAGCAAACAGTGCAAGTTTTTCTCAAGAATATCTCAGCTATATCAGTCATATTTGTGAGACCCCAAATTTTATGAATAAAGATTTAAATTTTTCAAAATATTTTTTTGAATATTATAGTGTGTATTTGATATAATGTTATAGTTGTGGGTAATATTTATAAATTTTGCAAAGTAAGCAAGTTGTTATATAATATTCGATTGGTCGGGGAATATTCATTTTAACAGGGAATATCCGTACGATGACACAATCATTGGTGGACCCCACAACGAAAGTATTGTCGTAGTTAGAAAATAACATAATTATTATTTTATATAAATAACGGCGAAAGTGTTACCGTTAAAACTTATGAACTACCCGGTAGTAAAAGTACAGTAATACGCGTGGTTGCATAGTAGCACTCTGTATTGATTATTGATGCTTATGTAAGAAGTCACTCAGTTATACTTAATTATTGCTACAGTAATTGCTGCATCATATCTCTCATATTATTGATTCAATTATTGTCACAGTATCATTATTTTATATTATTAAATCAATAATTGAGATGGAAAAGTTATTCATATTATTATTTGCAATATTGATAATGTCTAAAAAGTTACATCGAGAGGTTTGGTCACCTAATTCTTGGCGCCAATAAGGAGAAATCCTTATCGGAAAGCCCTTCTTTCCTGGGAATGACCTGATTGTTAAATATTGTGAGTTATAATATTAATGATGAATAAGTTCGTGTTGATTAAAGATGAAATTGATAGTTCCATTGTGTGGAATTTATTAGTGTTAGTGGGAATCGACATTTATTTCGATAATAATTGATGTCTGGAGGTTATATTGACCAATTTGGTAATTAATCGGATAAATGAGCAATTAATTGCTATTGATTCACATGATTATAACTATTTGTTCACATGTTTGTACTATTAATTTACATTCATTTACTATTAGGGGAGTTGGTGCAAGATTGATAATACTTGCATGACTAAGTTAAAAATGGAGGTATAGATAGAGGTACTATACTGTAATTCGTATTTTCACATGTTTAGAACTATTGAGTCACGTGATTTACTATTGATTCACATGATTTACTATTAGGGGAGGTGGTGCAAGTTTGATAATACTTGCAAGACTAAATTAAAAATGAAGAAAAAGAGGAAGGTATTATACTGTAATATTTCGAGCCCCAAAACGTGCAATTATCGAAACTATATTTTCCTACAAATAGAAGCTCATTCTTCCTTCATTTCTCACCAATTCACTAAGTCTCACTAGAGCAATTATTATAGAGAAATTATAAAGAGAGAAGCTATAGAGAGAAAGAAGAAGCGAATTCTGCTACTTCACTATTCTAGTATCCATTCTTCTTCTGAGGTAAGGGATATCATTATTGTGGTAAGGGGTATTATTCTTTCGTATTCATGAAGAGAGTTATTTTCTTTCAATACTCGTAAGGTTTGTTATTCCATTCTTTATTATTATGTTGGAATAAACGCATACATCAAGCAATCTGCATACATGGTGAAATTCTTCTACGTTATTCCATTATTTATTATTTTGTTGGAATAACTTTTATGCGCGCGATCTATCGCATGCCCGGTGAATTCTGTTGTTATTTCATTCTTTATTATTCTCATTAGAATATCCCGTTTCAGGCGGATTACGCATGACTGGTTCCATTTTTTATTATTACTCGTTGGAATATCACATCATGCGGATTACACATGAAATGGTTCCATTCTTTATTATTACATTGGAATATCCGTCATGCATGCGGATTACGCATGATTCGATTACATTCTTTATTATTCTCGTTAGAATAACTCGTTCTGTCGCGATCTATCCCATGCATGGTGAATTCTTACATTATTCCATTCTTAATTATTACATTGGAATAACCCGCCTATATGGATTACCGTATGCATGGTGAATGATCCTTTATATTCATTCTTTATTAAATTGTGGAAATGATCTCATCTACGTGGATTACCGTGGCATGGTGAAAATACATTTGCGATTTCAGTATAATCTATTATACTCGTATGAGATATCATTTCTTTTGTACTCAAATGGAATATCATTTTCTTTGGTATTTTTTTATGAGTTCTTATCCACGAAGTTACTATTCACCCGATTATTATTCACTCTAGTATTATTCACTCGGGTATTCGGGTACTTTTAGGTGTCGGAGTACTATTCACGAGTTACTATTCATGGGTTACTATTCACCTAAATTACTATTCATCCAAATATTATTCACTTGGGTATTTAGGGTACTTTTCATGCCAGGGTACTATTCACGAGGTACTATTCCCGAAGTACTATTCATAGGGTACTATTGTGGGGTACTATTTACCCGAAAAATATATTTCTTTTATGTCCAAATTATTTTTGGTACATGAATATTATTCTTGAATTTTACTCCAAAAAGCAGTATCATGTTGACAATTTGGATATTTTTAAACACTGGATAAATTTAAAGTCTTTAAGATTTATCCTTGATTTTGTTTGATTAATGTTTATATCATTGTCATCATCCTCATGCTTATATTATGATAAAAGTCATCTTTGGCTTACGTGCAAAGATGGACTATTGATTATTAGTTTTACAGTTGTATATCTTTGGCTTACGTGCAAAGATGAACTATTGATTGATGAGTATCTTTTATGTGTATAGATGAACTGTTTATTGGTATGATTATGACCAGGGATCATTCGGTATAATCATGACCCATAATGTAAGACCCCAAATTATTAATAAATGAAATTTATTTTCCTCTATTTATTATTTTGAAATAGTAAGGGTTGATTTGATTAATATGGATAGTTATGGGTAAAATACGCAAATATTTCGAATAAGCAAGTGGTTATAAAATATTCATTATTGTCGGGGAATATTCGCTTGGTCGTGGAATATTCGTATTGATTTCGGGGAATATTAAATGCGATGGTAGCGCAGTCTTTTATGGGCCCCATAACGGAAAAGCGATTGGATGAAGAAAGCATAAATATAAGTTGTTTATAAATAACGACGTAGTTATTCTTATTAATCTTGTTGGAATACCCCGGTGGTTAAAACACACTAATACGGCGTTGTCAAGCGAAGCTTTGCGGTATTGCACCAATTATTGATTCTTACGTAAGAAGGCACTACTCAATAATTGTTACATTAAGAATTTATTCAAATATTTTATTTTATTGATTCAATAATTGCTGCATTGATATTTTATATTACCGTTGTTTCAATAAATTGTCATTACATAGTATTTTCCATTATCGGAGCAATAGTTCATATTATCTGAATAATATTATTGGATAACATTATTGGCAATGTCTAGAAAGTTCTGTCTAAGGAGAGGTTTGGTCACCTAATCACTTGGCCAAGAAGGAGAGATCCTTATTCGAAAGCCCCTCTTTCCTGAGGAACTACTTAAATTGCGAGATTGTGATTCTGTAATATTATTTGTGAATAATTAATTAATAATTTATATGATGAGGAAAATATTGATTTTATGTGGATATATATGGAGAAAATTTTTAATGTGACAATTGTTGAAAATTAATATTTTATCTTTTTCTGATAAAATAATTCATTTAAATATATTATTTTAATAATATATTAACGGTGATATTTTTATAATGAATGTGAGATATATGAGTATATGAGGAGGAAGAGTATTTTTGTGGCAATAAATGTTTAACACATATTTTGTGTGTTGGTGGACACAATTATTGACCAAAATTTGATTATAACTGTAAAATCGCTTCGTTTATGGATTTGGTCAATTTACATTTGGAATTTAGAAAAACTTTCTTCTGCAAAGTTGTAGAGAATTGAATTTCCTATATAAAATGGCGAGATTCGAATTTTCTGATAAAAGGGCTATTTATTCTGAATTATTGAAGTTCCGAAGTTCTGAAATAATTGATTTTTGAAAGTTTTAATTATTTTTATTTACAAAAACGTGTTTTTCATTTTGTTTCCCTCATTTAACATGTGATAGGGGCTGAGTTCAGATGGTAAAAGCATGCCTATGAAGTTTTGGAAAAAATATAATAATATTTAATAAATTTTCTACTTTGGTGTTCTAAGCATTTTCCTATGAATAGGGTGCTTAGGTTAGAATTGAAAATCACATCAGAAACTGAAGTTTTCTCTCTCTATATTATCGAGCGTATTCTTGTGAGTATTTTGAGTATATTTTGAGTATTGCTATACGGTGCAAGTTCAAGTCATAGCCTATATCCGGTGTTTCAAATTTAAGTCTTGATCTTTCGAGGTAAGGGATGTTATTTTATTCGAAAATGATATTATTTCTTCAATATCATTATGCCAAAATATTGGTTGGAAATTTTTATAAAATTTGGAATTTTTTCATGTCGGGGTTACTATTCATAAGTTACTATTCACGAGTTACTATTCATGAGTTACTATTCAAGAGTACTATTCACGAAGCGTGAAGATGTTTTTTTGTGAAATTTCTATCTTTTGGTGTGAGATTCTTATTCACGATATCGGCACTATTCATGAATCTGACACTATTCATCGAAAAATGAAATTTCTTCTTTTTGTCCAAAATATCTATTATGGATACTAGCTTTGATTGTATCCATGTTTTGATCATTCTTGAATTTTACTCCACTCGATTACTTATGAAGTATTTTTGAACTTGGATTGTTTAAAATCTGAATCCTTAATATTTGTTCTTTTTGTTTCATTGGATTCGTTTTCTTTAAAATATTTTCATCATCCTCGGTCCTAAATGATGATATTACTAAATATCTTTGGCACTGTAGTGCAAAAGATGAATGATTTCTTGATGAATATCTTTGGCCGTAGTGCAAAGATGAGCAGTGTTGAGATGAACATGACCGATCGATTAATATCTTTGGCTCGAGTAGCAAAAAGATGGATAGGTGTTTAGATGAACATGAATTAATCGATGAATATCTTTGCTTTTGTAGAAAAAAGATGAATATTTGATTCTAGATATATATTGATTGATGTTACATGGATAAAATATCGACGATGAACTTTTAAATTCATATATAGAAGATAGTAGTTTGCATTCTCTACTTAACTCTTCTAATGAATTATTATTTTCGCTGCGAAGATTGATTTAAAACTGGTTGTCTATTGTATTCTATTAGATTTTTCCCTGTTGAAGACTAACGATAATTTGTTGTATATTATCTTAGTCATAATATTCTTTACTGGGCTAGTTGAGCTCATCCTTTTCCTTTTTGTTCCATTTTTCTTCTCAGGAGGCGAGAATGTAGCGAGTACGAGTCGGGGTATGGAATGATGGTTATAGAGAGAGTTGTTTCGTAGTCCTCACCATTTTTGTAAAATAATGTATAAATAATTGTGATGAGGATTTATTTGGGTATGTATATTGTCTAGAAGACAATAATTGTATTTAAACTCACAGTATATATGTTGTCGTTTTTTGCACGACAAATGTATTAATAAAGTTGTAGTTATTTCTCTACCATGTATTTGGCGACTCAGAATGGGTTGGATGGAATAGACCTATTTTGGGGGCGTCACAGTTGGTATCAGAGCTTAGGGATATGATCTCTGGCGGAGATCGGGGAATAGAACTAGGAGGGGAGAGACGAGTAAATCCTTCGCTGGTGTGTCCTACCTAAGCTTATTTGTTAGTTGGTTAGTATATAGGGATATTATTGAAAGTAGTATGCACACAAGCCAATCATGTTTGATGATAAAGCATATACTTTGTAACAATCTTATTCATTTATTAATAAAAAGTATTAATTTATTAAAGGCTTTTAGTTATCTACATGATGCTGTTTTATAATATGTGATAAACCCATAGTTTTAAGCAATGCTTTTAGAATAATGATGATGATCATTCTAATGAGATCTAAATTCTTAGAAAGCTTAAAACTAAAATAGTTCCCAATCATTGGATTACTAAATTGGGGATTAGTGAATCCGGATAGATTGGTACATACGTTGCTTGCTCATTGGATGAGGATGATTGATCTCATGATCATTTGTGTGGACACTAAAGCAAGTATGTAGGTGCTTATTAGAGAATAAGTTCCTTTGAGCATTGGCTCATTAAGGAATACCTAATGGAGTTTTATTTGCTGTCGATAGGAATTCTGTAGTGATAGTAATCTACAAGTGATCCTTGGACTTGAGATCATCATAATATCTTGTGTATGATGAGTTATACTTTGACTTATTCCTTAAGACCCTTAGGGTATATCAAAGGGTATGCTTGGGTATAATAAGTTGTACATGGAGATAATGTATGATCAATAAAGAATCTACCACTTCTAATAAAAAAGAGAAATGTCCTATGTGATTCGATAAATGACAACCCAGTAGTCCTTGGTTATAAGCGAATGAAATTAGAAAGGAGTTTCTAATTTGCATTATTTGAGTTCATGCATTTAAGGATCGAAATACATATAATTAAATAAAATAAGACTTGACAAGTAATTCCATATCTTATATTTAATTGGGACATTGTATGGTGGAAGGATTGAATTGTACAGTAACTATTTACTCAAAGGTTCTTTAATGATTAATGTTGAAATCTATATTATCCGGAAAGTCGTTGATCGCTAGGGAGGCTTATCCCTATTGTAGAATAAATATTATTTATTTAAATAAATTAATTGTTTAATTTATTTATTTAAATAAGATTAGAATTGTTCTAATTGATTTATTCACTATTTGGTTTAATATGGAGAACCTAAAGGGTCACACCATAAAAGGAAGAATAATTATTTAAGAAGTTAATGGCATAATCGTAATAATATGTTATGTATATTTAATTTAATCTATGGTGATAGAATAAATTAAATAGCTTAATATTATTATTTAATATTTTAGAAATATTAAATATAAATTAATAAGAGGAGTCTTATTAATATTATTACAATTATTATTATTTTAATTTCTAAAAGAGTTTAGGAATTAATTTAATATAAGTACTCTCATTTATTCCTAATAGGATTAGGAGGGAAAATTAGTTAAAGGAGTTTAATTAATTATCCCTAATAAGATTAGGGAGCTTAATTAATTAAAAGAATTTAATTAATTAAATAAAACCCAATTCCTTAATTGTTAAGATGGGTTGCCCACATCTATAAATAAGAGGAGTCTTATTATGGGTGTGATGGGTTGTTGACTTTTTCAACACACGAGATAATTCCAATTGTTGGGAGAGTACACCTTTTTCTATAGAGATAGAAAACTAGGGTTTGAGCCAACCACCCTTCTTCTTGAATTCCTATTCTTCCTTGGTGGATCACCTCTAGAGGCCAAACACATGGGTGGCTAACGTTGATCAAAGGAAGGAACCAAACCCGGTGGATTCAAGATTGAACGCGAAAGGATTTGGAGGTGAACTTGTACCTGAGGAAGCTCGATCTTCAAGGGTATGATTTATTCTTTATCTTTTCGTTTAATTAATAATTGTGCATAAAGGATGATCCGGGTTTATGGTTTGTAAATTTTAAACTCGATTTTACACGCTTCGCATTATTTTGCAATTTGATCATTGCATGAATATTACAAACCTAATATGGCATCGAGCAAACCTTTATGCAAATTATTAATTGTTCAGATTTGATATGTACATTGATATGTGTTTAGAACAATTTAATTGGGCATAATTTTATTGTATAAAATTTAATAATAAAAAAAAAAAAAAAACCGTCGCATTTATTTTTTTTTTTTTTTTAAAAACCGTGACCCATTTCATAGTTTTAAAAGGTTGCGCCTGATTCACAAATTCGTGGGCAATCAAGTGGCCAGCATGGCAAGCGGAAATTAAATCCCTTTTTAATGTCAGAATATGCTAGAAACATTAAAATGATAAACCGGCCACGTGATTTTGTTGTATAAAAATGAATGGAGCATGGAAATCAACAAAGGCATGTGCACGTTTTTTTTTTAAGGAAGTACGGCACATATATATTATATATATATATATATATATGATATTTATTTGTAAATAAGGTATCATATATAGTTACCGTACTCATATATATATATTATTATATATACGATTAATATATATATATATATATTATTCTTAATTATTTTAATTAAAATAAAAAAGGTTTATTTTAATCTTAAAATAAAAGGTTTATTTTAATATTAAAATAAAAGATTTATTTTAATTTTAAAATTAAATTTTATGCTAACTAATTAGAGTTGGAATTGGATTCCATAATAACTAATTGGAGTTGAAATTGGATTTTATTTTTCCTAAAATAAAAGAGTTTATTTGTGAATAGGGAAGTAAATCCATCTTTCCTTAAATAAAGGAGTTTATTTAGATATGAAATAAGATTTCATATTATTCAAAATAAAAGAGTTTATTTGTGAATAGGAAAGAGAATCTTAATTTCCTTAAATAAAGGAGTTTATTTAAATATGGAATAAGATTTCATATTATTCAAAATAAAGGAGTTTATTTGTGAATAGGAAAGAATATCAAGTGTTTCCTTTAATAAAAGGTTTTTTTTTTAATTTTTTATATATGGAATTGGATTCCATAATTAATTAAAATAAAAGAGTTTATTTTGATTAAAGATTTTGATTAAAATAAAATAGTTTATTTTATTCAAAATTGGATAAATTAAAATAAAATAGTTTTATTTTGATTTAAATTTGGATTAAAATAAAGGAGTTTATTTTGATTCAAAAATAGATTTTATACTAACTAAATTTGCCCATTAAATGATATCAATATATATATATATTAAATGTTTATTATTCATGAGATGAATGTTATTTATTGATGCATATGGTGATGTGTATGATAATAAATGGGATTGATTATGGACTATTGACCAATGCGATTGGATTTTATTTTAGTTGGATGCATGAATGTATGAGTTTTATTAAATGGGGTCTGGCAGACTTGCCTTCTTCTCTAATTTTTCTTAATGTAAATTCTAACTCTCTCTATGTACTTCCCTTGATCTTGATCAAGGTTTCTATTTATTTTAAATAGTTTTGTAATAGGAATAGTTAGAATTAATTTTGAAAAATTGGAGATCAAGAAGCAAGGAGCGCTTGAAGACCCATTTGTAATGGAGCTCGGGTTTAAATGTAATAGTTATATTTAAATATTATTTCTTGCACCCCTAGGGTTTGACCTTTTGGTTCACTTGGTGGCTCTAGTGAACCAAACTAGAATAAAAGTCCATAATCAATCCGGGTAGAATATAGTATTCTATATGTGCACGCTTATATTATATATATTATATATTATGCAAACATGCTTAGCATGTTCATTAATATGACGCGTATTTATATATATATATATGTAAATGCAGCTGTATTTAAACAAGATGAGACAAATTAATAACAAACCCCTCAATTTTTATATTAAGTCCTAAGCGTTCAAAGATATTTGGAATATCGAACGTCAAGCCTTTCTAGCATGATAAAATTAATAGAGTATTAAATATTTAATATGAGTTTGTTGTGTCACCACAAGGCAAGTATTAAGTATTTAAGATGTTAATTTATCACATTTGATGCTTATAAAGAAAATTGAACAATATTGTTTTGTTGTGTCACCACAAGGATGATATTTTTCTTTTTGAAATATATGGAGTGCTAGGTTGGACTTAACTTGGATAATTTTGATTGGATGTGCACTACTTGATCAAAATAATCTAAGAGGCAAAATACAAGGAGTTGCATAGTTGATGTAATTGACAAAAGTTGTCTACCTATTTATATATAGTTTGTTGTGTCACCACAAGGCTATATACATTTGAAATGGGATCCTTATTCTCACTAGCGAGATCTTTAATTAGATTTTTCCGAACTATATATATTGAGGTAATATAGTTTGAAGAAAATAGTGGGAGATACCAATTTAAAACAAGACCTAATTTATTTTGGTAATTAATAAAAGAATGTATGTTAAAATGTTGTTAATTACAAATTCATTTTTTAATTTTACAATGTCTAAATTACTATCACTCACGAAGCATATTAGATGCTAAGTTAAGACCCCGGATTTTAAGGAAATGAGAAAAAGTATATTGTATTAATTTTATTATAAAAGTATTCAATTTTTTCTTATAATTACTATAGGTAAATGGTTAAATTGATAAAAGTTAAAGTTAAGGGTGATATATGAATTTTTTTCAAAATACACAAGTGGTTATAAAATATTCATTGTTGTTTAGAATATTCGTTTGGTCGTGGAATATTCTTTACGTAAAGGGGAATATTAAATGCAATGTAGCAGATCATTTAGGGCCCCATAACAAAATAAGCGTCGAATGAAGAAAATGACAAGTTTGAGTTTTTATAAATAACGGCGTAGTTATTCTTTATTAACAACATGTTGGAATACACGGTGGTTAAAATACGAATAATATGCGTGTTTCGCATGAAGAAGCATTACCGCTTTTTTTACGATATTTTGAATTATTGATCCTTACATAAGAAGGCACTACTCAATAATTATTACGGTAATTATTATTCAATATTTTTATTTATTGATTCAATAATTGCTACGTTGAAATTTTATATTATTATTGTTCAATAATTATCACTGCACAGTATTTCCCATTATCGGATCAATAATTCATATTATTGAATAATATTATTAGATAGCATTATTGGCAATGTCTAGAAAGTTACATCAAGGAGAGGTTTGGTCACCTAATTGCGGCGCCAAGAAGGAGAAATCCTTATTGGAAAGCCCCTCTTTCTGAGGAACTACTGGTTGTCATAATTGTGATTCTCGTAATATTATTTGTGAATAATTAATTATTGATTTATATGATAAGGAAATATTTATTTGATGTGGATATAAATGATGGATTTATTTATGTGGTTATAAATGAAGGAATTAATGTTGAGGTATTTTATCAAGTATTTTTGCCGGAATGAAGGTATTAAAAATTAAACCAAAGTGTTTTTGAGATATATTTGCGTGAGTTATAATTTTTAATCAACCGTTGGATCGTTGTAATTTTTGGATATATTATACATATATAAGTTGAGTATATGTCCACAAATTTTGAACCGTTAAAAATGAACGTATGATTTGTTATGAATTTTAAGAGGTAACCGATTAGGAAATTAGGTTTTGGTGGAAAATTCTAGAATTGAGTGGGCCCCACTCTTGGTTGTTGGGAAGATGGCTGATTTTTGGTGGGTGGAATAGTAGCGAGTAAAGCCATCGAGTTCTGAGTCAAGTGCGCCTTGACGTGCTTAACATTTTCCTATAAATAGAGGGCTAAGTTAGAATTGAAAATCACACGAAACATAAGCTTTTCTCTTTCTCTCTAGATTATTGAGTGTATTTTGTGAGTATTTAGATACTTGGTGAGTTGATATTCATCGGTCTGCAAGTTTCCTTGATGTTATATCCAGATATCCGCCGTAAGTCTTCGCTCTTTTGAGGTAAGGGATAGTAAGGGATATTATTTTTTTCGTAATGATATTATTTATTCAATATCATTATGCTGAAATATTGGTTGAAACTTTTTATCAAATTTGGAACTTTTTCATGTCGGGGTTACTATTCACGAGTTACTATTCATGAGTTACTATTCACGAGTTACTATTCACGAGTACTATTCATGAAGCGTGAAGATGTTTTTTTGTGGAATTTCTATCTTTTGGTGTTTGAGTTACTATTCACGATCACAAGACTATTCACGATATCAAGACTATTCACGAATACAAGACTATTCATAGAAAAATGAAAATTTTTCTTTTCGTCTAAAATATCTATTCTGGATACTAGCTTTGATTGTATCCATGTTTTGATCATTCTTGAATTTTACACCACTATGATTATTTTGAGGTATTTTTGGATGTATAGATTAGGAGTTATGGATTTTATGAGAAAAGACTATTTTAAAAGTAACTATTTATAACTCCTTGCGGTTAACTCCAAAATTGATGAAATTTTTATTGAGAGTACATCTATATAATATCGATTGTACTCTGTGAATTTTGAATTTTTGGATAAAAGTACAATTTATGATAAATGTTTAAATATTAAATTGGTTTTGGCCATATGAAAAATAGTAAATGAATTTTTAAAATTTCGAGAAAAAATATATGTTCAATATGGGACTATTTTATGCTAAATCCCGGAAAAGAAATATTTTTGAACTGATTTGGGTATTTTCATGAAAATGTTCTAGTTATGAGTAAATGAATTAAATATGTTATGTGAAGTAAGAAAATTAGAAAATATGATTTTATGGTTTGAGAATCATATATGAGGTATATGCAGATTTTTGATGAGGGTTTTGGTTATTGGTGATGAAATTTTATGAGTTTGGCATTTTATGATGATTAAATGCATTAATTAGTAAAGTGTAAACAATTTAATTAAATTGTTTATAAGTTTAAGAAATGATTAAAATATTATTATAATATTAATAATATTAGATTATGAGATTTCTAAGTGATTTATAACATTTGGATTAAGGTGTTATAAATATGGATATGAATTTTATTATGAAACTTTATCTTTTCGTGTCGAGGTTACTATGCACGTATACGGTACTATGTACGAATACGGGGTACTATTCACAACAAATTGGTTTCTTCTCTGACCAAATTATCGTTGATTTATGAATCTTACTCTTGAAATTAAAACCATGTTTTGATTATATTATTTTTATATAACATTCTTATAACCCTAATGATAATATTTCTCTTTGACTTGAGTGTAAAGATGGGTAGATTATTGGTATGATCGTGACCATAGGTTCTCTTTGGCCGATGAGTGCAAAAGTTGAATTGTTGATCGGTATGATCATGACCATTGAATTTACAATTGAATATTTTTAGCTTAAGTGCAAAGGTGAATTGATCAACATGGTTATAATTATTGTTATATAACCACGAAATGATTATGTATTTCTTTGATATATGAATATCTTTGGCTCGTTGTGCAAAGATGACTGTTGTTGAATATCTTTGCTTTGTAGTGCAAAGATGAATTATTGATGAATATCTTTGGCTCGTAATGCAAAGATGACTGTTGTTGAATATCTTTGCTTTGAAAGTGCAAAGATGAATTATTGATGAATATCTTTGGCTTGTAATGCAAAGATGACTGTTGTTGAATATCTTTGCTTTGTAGTGCAAAGATGAATTATTGATGAATATCTTTGGCTCGTAATGCAAAGATGACTTGTTGTTGAATATCTTTGCTTTGTAGGTGCAAAGATGAATTATTGATGAATATCTTTGGCTCGTAATGCAAAGATGACTGTTGTTGAATATCTTTGCTTTTTCAGAGTGCAAAGATGAATTATTGATGAATATCTTTGGCTCGTAATGCAAAGATGACTGTTGTTGAATATCTTTAGCTTTGTAGTGTAAAGATGGCTGTTGATGAATATCTTTGACTAGTAGTGCAAAAGATGAATTTATTAGTATGATTATGAGCAGGGCGTGATTTGGTATAACCATGATATTTGATGTTTCGGTAAAGAAAGGTGATAAAAATTATCTTCGTCCGGATGAGAAGAGGAGTTTAGAATCACAATTATGATTATGAGTTATTCATATGATTGTGGAAAGGAAATGCTGATTGATGTTACGAGGATAAAATATTGTTGGTGGACTTTTAGCGTGGAGAAGACAATAGACTTTATAGTCTATTTGACTCTTTTTAATGGATTGCTTCGTTCACCGCAACTATGGTTGAAAAGTTTTATCATCTACCATATGTTCTAAATCTACGATTCATTCTTGATGAAGACTATTGATAATTTATTTATCTTTAGTCATAATATTCTTCTTGAGCTAGTTGTGCTCACCCTTTTGTTTCACAATTCCTTTCGTGTAATAAAAGTGTAAATTTGGGTCGGCGGGGATAGCGAGGAATAGAGTGGTGGTCTATAGATGTTGAGGGTGAGGTGAATTTAACTTGGAAGGGTGTTTTGTCACTATCATACAAGATGTCTAATGACATACAAACTCGTGTTATCATAAGACACGTGGTTGTGCTCATCCACTTTGAGTATATTTACAAGCACTACTTATATAATCTTGGTGTTTGTTTGGAGTATAATACCCAATTTAGAGCGGTGGAGATAATGATATGTCAAGAGAAGACTCACCATTGGGAAGAATATGATAGTAATCTTCTCGTTTTTCTTTTGGGGTTTATTGGGTTAACCAAGGATAATTACGTGGCCATATGATATCTACCATAACCTAAAAGCATGGCCTCCCATATACGAAGGTTTCCTTGAGCACTTCCCAAAGTTTCTAATTTTTAAAACAGTTTTTGACTATACCTTTATGTAAGGTGTCATTGTGACGTGCTACAGTTGGTATATATTTGTATCCAAACTCACAGCATATGTGTTGTGGTATTTTGCACGATAATTGTTGTAATAAAGTTGTAGTTGTTTTTCGTACCATGTATTTGGCGACTCAGAATGGGTTGGATGGAATGGACCTATTTTGGGGTTGTTACAGCTATCTTATGTCCCACACGCTTATCCTCGCAATGGTTGCGCATAATGCCTACGAGGAAGACATTGCTACTTTTAGAAAGTGGCAAGATGATGCACTGATTGGCTCGAATGCATCATGCTCGTATCCATGAGTAACAAGCTTGTTGTCGACTGAAACTATGGATACTTCTACTGTACTCTGCACGTCAAGTAGTTGATGGTGAGGAAAGTAGGGTGATAGATATCGGATATCTAAGGAGCTCTTCCGATCTAGAATGGCCAATGGCACTATAGTATGACAAAAAGTTCTTAACATAATCAATTTGATTGATCAATTAGGACAATTTGGTTTTGTCATGGATAGAGAGTTGAGCCAAGATTTGATCTTGCACTCACTCCGGACTCCTTTCACAATTGTTGTGAATTTTTCATATGAACAAGCTAGATATCGACTTTCTTGATTTGCTTATATATTGAAAAATGTTGAGAGTCACTTTCCAACCAAGAAAGATCAAGTCTTCTTGGTAGGGGCCAAAGGATCTTCCGAAAAGAAGAACGATTCAAAGAAGGTAAATAGAAAGGCATAAACAAAGGATAATAAGAACAAAACTAATACGGATAGCAAAGGAGTTTGCTTCCACCGCAATAAGCTTTGGACTTTGGAAAGAAGCTGCGAGAAGCATCTTGCGAGAGGCTAACTAAAAAAGCTTAGTGAAGTTTGATTTACAAATACAATTTTGTTCATAATTTAAAATAAATTTTTCTTTAAGTCAAGGTTCTACTTGGGTATTGGATACCGACTTTGGTTATCATAAATATAGATTTATGAAGGGACCAATCAGAAGTAGAAAGCTAAACAAATATAAGTAATCCTATGTGCGGGAAATGTAGCAAAGGTTGCCATATTAGCCATAGAAACTTATAGTTTAGCAATGCCTACGGGCAAATCTATTAAGTCAATAAGTTGTTATTGTATTCTAGTTCTTGTTAGAAATATTATTTCTATTTTATTGTTGGACAATAAAATTTTTGGTATTATAATTAAGAACAATTGTTGTTCTATTTATAATAATAAGTTTTGTATAGAACTGGAATATTACTTAATGGATTTTGTATACTTGACTTACATGAAAATAATTTTGCATATTGAACAAATTAGTATAAGAAAAGGAGATGATCATTCAAAGAGTTGAATGTGTGTATTTCTTTGAAATACAAGTGTGAATTATTTGAAAGGTTCAAAGAATTCAAAAGTGAAACAAATTGGCAAAGTATTAAGATTCTTTGATTAAATCAAGGAATAAATACTTGTGAAATAAGTTTCTAGATCATCTTAAATGGTTTTTCATAATGGGACGCCTCGATCACGCAATAATTGATTGATGTATCCGAAAGGAAAAATCGTACCTTGTTGGACATGAGTGCGGTCCATAATGATTTTACTGACATTCCGGTATCCTTACGGGATAATGTCCTAGAAATGGTCGTGACATATCTCGAAAATGGTAACCTCAAAATCGGCCCCAAGACTCCATAAAAGTTATGGATGGGGAGGATTCTAATCTTAAGTATGTTAAGATAAGGGGTTGTCAACTTATGTGAAAAGGTTTGAAAGGATAAGCTTGGGACAAGATTTGACATGTCTGATTTGTGGGACATCCTAAAGTAAGTTTAGGGTATATGTTCTATAATTCTACTTAGCAAAAGGTGTTTGTTACGAAATCTGGCGCTTTCTAAGATAAAGGTGTTTATCATTGAAGGGGCTAGTGGGAGGATAATAGATCTTGAAGAGTTCAAGAACCACAAAACACTATAAGTCAAATAAGAGGAACTGTAGATAAACCTATTGTACCACTGTTGAATCATAAATGCGGAATAGTCTACAAGAAGATACCCAGGAGGTATGGATTCATCATGGATAATGATGATGAGGTACGCATCATAGAAGATGATGATCCAGAGTTACATTCGATGAGGTAAGAGTTCTAGTGTGTACAAAAGGGTCAGTGGGAGCATCGTGACATTCCTAGTACTACATGTTGATATACTACGGATGAGGAATGACATACCAATGCTACAATCAGTAAAGATAAAGTTGTCTAAACATTCCTCCATGAATGATTGGGAAGAGTATCTTAATTGGGGATAAAATCTATATAGATAGATACAAGAGGATGCTCGACTTAACCCAAGGAACGTATATTCATTTGATGCTAAAGTTGTTTAGCATGGCAAACTCCAAGAGATGTCTCATGTCGATGAGCTATGGAGTGTATCTCTCTTAATAAGTCCCCATAGACTCCAAAGAAGAGAGATTACATGAGTGACAATCATGTATGCAATGAAATGTACGAGACCTGATGTTGATCAGTCATATTAGGGAGAAGATCATTGTAAGGCGTTGAAAACATCTTAAAGTTCTTAACCCACACTAAGGATGTGAGCAAACATGGTGGGTGCGAATTAAAACTAGAGGGCTTTTCTGAGACTCAAGTTTTTCGACAGACCAAGACGATGATGAAAAATCCACTTTAAGGTAAAAGGCTACCTTGAGCAAAGGTAGTGCGTTGAATTGGAAAGGTTCCAAAGCAATGAAAGAGTTCTTTGGTTTAGTGATAAAGACAAAGTATATAGCTATAAATGAAGGCGCAAGTTGATTGTTTGGATTAAAAGTTCATTCTGAGAACTAGGAATAGTTCCTAAGTCTCATCTTGGATCTAAACATGTGTTGTGGCACTTTCATTTGATTATTAGAATCATTGAAAGATGGGAAATCACTATAGAGATAGTGGACTCTCATAAACAACATTACATATCCATTAACTAAAGCTTATCCAACAATGGGATAATCGTCACTTAGAGAAGAAGAGTATGAGTTACCATGACGATTGGCTTTAGTGCAAGTGGGAGATTGAAAGTAGTATGCACACAAGCCAATCATGTTTGATGATAAAGCATATACTTTGTAACAATCTTATTCATTTATTAATAAAAGTATTAATTTATTAAAGGCTTTTAGTTATCTACATGATGTTGTTTTATAATATGTGATAAACCCATAGTTTTAAGCAATGCTTTTAGAATAATGATGATGATCATTCTAATGAGATCTAAATTCTTAGAAAGCTTAAAACTAAAATAGTTCCCAATCATTGGATTACTAAATTGGGGATTAGTGAATCCGGATAGATTACATACATCGTTGCTTGCTCATTGGATGAGGATGATTGATCTCATGATCATTTGTGTGGAACACTAAAGCAAGTATGTAGGTGCTTATTAGAGAATAAGTTCAGCTGAGCGTGGCTCGCTAAGGAATACCTAATGGAGTTTTATTTGCTCGTCAATAGGAATTCTGTAGTGATAGTAGTACAAGTGATCCTTGGACTTGAGATCATCATAATATCTTGTGTATGATGAGTTATACTTTGACTTATTCCTTAAGACCCTTAGGGTATATCAAAGGGTATGCTTGGGTATAATAAGTTTATACATGGAGATAATGTATGATCAATAAAGAATCTACCACTTCTAATAAAGAAGAGAAATGTCTATGTGATTCGATAAATGACAACCCAGTAGTCCTTGGTTGGCGAGAATGAAATTAGAAAGGAGTTTCTAATTTGCATTATTTGGAGTTGTGCATTTAAGGATCGAAATACATATAATTAAATAAAATAAGACTTGACAATAATTCCATGTCTTATATTTAATTGGGACATTGTATGGTGGAAGGATTGAATTGTACGATAACTATTTACTCAAAGGTTCTTTAATGATTAATGTTGAAATCTATATTATCTGGAAAGTCGTTGATCGCTAGGGAGGCTTATCCCTATTGTAGAATAAATATTATTTATTTAAATAAATTAATTATTTAATTTATTTATTTAAATAAGATTAGAATTGTTCTAATTGATTTATTCACAATAGGTTTAATATGGAGAACCTAAAGGGTCACACCATAAAAGGAAGAATAATTATTTAAGAAGTTAATGGCATAATCGTAATAATATGTTATGTATATTTAATTTAATCTATGGTGATAGAATAAATTAAATAGCTTAATATTTATTATTTAATATTTTAGAAATATTAAATATAAATTAATAAGAGGAGTCTTATTAATATTATTACAATTATTATTATTTTAATTTCTAAAAGAGTTTAGGAATTAATTTAATATAAGTACTCTCATTTATTCTAATAGGATTAGGAGGAAAATTAGTTAAAGGAGTTTAATTAATTATCCCTAATAAGATTAGGGAGCTTAATTAATTAAAAGAATTTAATTAATTAAATAAAACCCAATTCCTTAATTGTTAAGATGGGTTGCCCACATCTATAAATAAGAGGAGTCTTATTATGGGTGTGATGGGTTGTTGACTTTTTCAACACACGAGATAATTCCAATTGTTGGGAGAGTACACCTTTTTCTATAGAGATAGAAAACTAGGGTTTGAGCCAACCACCCTTCTTCTTGAATTCCTATTCTTCCTTGGTGGATCACCTCTAGAGGCCAAACACATGGGTGGCTAACGTTGATCAAAGGAAGGAACCAAACCCGGTGGATTCAAGATTGAACGCGAAAGGATTTGGAGGTGAACTTGTACCTGAGGAAGCTCGATCTTCAAGGGTATGATTTATTCTTTATCTTTTCGTTTAATTAATAATTGTGCATAAAGGATGATCCGGGTTTATGGTTTGTAAATTTTTAAACTCTGATTTTACACGCTTCCGCATTATTTTGCAATTTGATTGCGCACATGAATATTACAAACCTAACAATTATGTGATATATTTATTTCCTTAATTAACCCTTGTTTTATGACAGTATTTGAGAATGTTGACTGAGAATATTAACAGTGGAGTAAATGAGATCGTGGAGATGCTCTGTCTTTTACCAACGAGGAGAACGTGCAACAGTGGCAATGTACCTCTGTGAACAACACCCTGAAAGTGGATGATGAGCGAGGAGATGTTTAGAAGCTTTTTGCAGTTCATGCAAAATCGGACGAGGAGACTCGTGTTCAAAATCTGAGGAGGAAATGATAGCAATTCACGGGTTGTCACCAATGCAAGCGATTCAAAGAGTTGGGACCACCGAGTGCGGGAAAGCGGATCCGATTAAAGGCGAGGCGTGGGTCAAACAAATTACCAAGATATTCGATGTCTTGGGATGCGGAGGAACGAAAGTTCCATTCACTACTTTTATGTTCAGTAACGAGGCGATTCTTGGTGGGAATCGTGAAGCGTACCCATCCAATTGCACTCGGCATGTCGTGGGAGAGCGTTTGAAATAGTTCAATGACAAGTACTTCCACGAAAGTAAGTCATATGAAGGAAGTGGAGTTTATTAGATTGGAGCAGAATAACATGGCAATTGTCCCGAAAGACGAGGCGAAGTTCAGCGGAGTTATCGAGTTTGCACCTCATTTGGTGGAGAATGAGGAGCGTATGCGCGGATGTTTACGAGAGGTTTGAAACCCAACATACGTTAGTATCTCATTTCTCATAAATTTTCTCTCTATTCGGATGTTGTCAATGGTCTCGGTTGTTAGAAGCGAAATAACGAAATACGTTCAATTGGGGACCATAACGAGGATCATCTAGAAGATAGCGATCATCGAATAACGATAACCGGCGGAGAAAGAAGAATGCGGACAAAGGCGGTAACCACTCTGGTGGTAATCGTGGCCATGAAAATAGAAGAAGCGAGTCGGGAGGAGATTTTAAAGAGGAGATTCAACAACGACCATGTAAAGGCGTCGGCGAGATGTGGCTGGTTCCAAGGAGGAGAAAAAGACACCGGTCGTATGTTACAAATGCGGGAAAGATGGACATATCGATCCAAAGCGCCCACAACAGTTTAAGGTATGCTATAATTGTGGAAAAGAAGGACATATCGCTCGAGATTATGCAGTATCGAAACCAGATCCAGTAGGGAATGGTGACTCAAAAGGATGTCGAGAAAAGTCAAAGTCGGCGATTCACGGAAGAGTGTTTGTATGTAATGGCCGGTCAAAATCGAGAAGAACGAACGAAGTTATACGGGTTAGTTAATTATAAATTCTTGCGAAGTTTATACCTTACTAGAATCTGGGTTCTACCCATTCTTTTATCTCTCTTGCTTGCGCTCAAGCGTTTGAACTTGATTACGGAGAAATTAGACTTTGACCTATTTATGGAGACTCAGTTAGGAGAAACTTTCATTACATCCGTTGTTTAGAAATCTTGCTTGATTGAAGTTAGCACTATCACATTACATTAACCTTATTTCTATAGAGATATTTGCTTTTGATGTGATTTTAAGGTTAACTACTCATCATGCGAAATTGATTACTTTTGTAAGGTTGTTAGTTTTCATATTCCTAAGCAACTTTGTTATTGAATTCAAGCAATCAAACCATTGTAGTCAAACATTTTCATATCAAGCCATGAAGTCATTCGTTTATTACGGATGTCAAGTTTTCTTAGTCCATGTTATGGATTTGAATAAAGACACGTCGATTTGAATAATATTCTGTTGTTATTGATTTTTTTCGGCGTATTTCTGAAGAATTTCTTGGCTTACTCCCAAAGCGATATTAAATTTTGTATCGACTTTGAACCCGATACAAAACTTATTTCTAAGATCTCATATCGAATGGCTCTATTGAACTTGAGGAGTTAAAAATTCAACTATAAATTTGGTACTGAGCCTTTATCTGGTGACTTCCTTTGTGGAATGCACCGAAGCCGACTCTCGTAGGGGACACCATATTAAATGCGATGCGATAGTAAAGCGATAGGTGTCATTGTAGCGTCTTATCAAGGTTGGGATATGAGTCACGATTGAGAACAACCTAAGTCGGTAATCAAAATCGTAGCTTTCAGGCTTACTTAGTTATTATCGGAGATTCGTTGAAGGATATTCTCGAATCACTATTCCATTAACACAATTTGACTCGTAGAGATACAAAATTCGAATAGAAGCAAGGAATGTGGGAAGAGCTTGAAGAACTCGAGAGAGGAGACTCATTTCAAAGTACATGTTACGACCATGCCATCTGGAAAAAGCGAGCGTGGTAGGCGGCGTGTTGAGTAGAAGATCGTATACAAATCTGAGTACAATATTGTCAAAGACTCATTTCAGTATAATTTACAAATAATAGAGATGGAGATGAAAACTCTAGGTACTTGCGTGATGATATCTGAGTATAATCGACTTTAATCGATAAAGTTAAAGTTGTTCAAGCTATACACGGAGGTGATGAATTTGAAGAAGGAGGTGCGAAGTTGTTATTTCAAAAGCGAGAATCGGTGAGGTGAGGAAAGCTCGAACCTTCGATTTATTAATCCAATTGAAATTCTTGATCGAATAGGAACTGTGGCCTATAGACTCGTTTTACCGCCAAGTATAACGCGTGTTCATAACGTTTTTCACGTATCGATGTTACGTAAATATGTGGACAACCCGAACCATGTCATTGAGTTAGAACCGGACGAGATAGCTGAAGACTTAACATACGAGGAGGTACCTGTCAAGATCTTGGATAGGAAAGAACATGTCCTATATACAGAGGTTATACCACAAGTTAAAGTTTTGTGGAGAAACCATTATTGAGGAAATGACCTAGGAGTTGAAAGCGAAATGAAAGCGAGGTATTCTCATCTTTTGAAACACGCGTATCGTCGTCAATTTCGAGGACGAAATTTCATAAGGAGGGAGGTTGTAAGACCCCAAATTATTAATAAATAAAATTTATTTTCCTCTATTTATTATTTTGAAATAGTAAGGGTTGATTTGATTAATGTGGATAGTTATGGGTAAAATCGTAAATATTTTGAATAAGCAAGTGGTTATAAAATATTCATTATTATCGGGGAATATTCGTTTTGGTCGTGGAATATTACGTATTGTCGAGGGAATATTAAATATGACGGTAGCGAGTCTTTTGTGGGCCCCATAATGAGCGATTGGATGAAGAAAAGCGACAAATATAAGTTGTTTATAAATAACGGCGTAGTTATTCTTTATTATCTTGTTGGAATACAAATTGGTTAAAACACACCTTGTCTGGCGTTGTTGAATAGTAGCTGCGGTATTGCACCAATTATTGATTCTTACGTGAAGAAGGCACTACTCGATAATTATTCTGATAATTCTTATTCGATATTTTATTTTATTGATTCAATAATTCTTTGCATTGATATTTTATATTCTTGTTGTTTGATAAATTGTCATTACACGGTATTTTCCATTATCGAGACAATAATTCATATTATCTGAATAATATTATTGGATAACATTATTGACAATGTCTAGAAAGTTACATACTAAGGAGAGGTTTGGTCGCTTTAATTGCGCACTTCAGATGAGGAGAGATCCTTATTGGAAAGCCCTCTTTCTGAGGAGCGGCACGGTTGCGATCTTGTGATTCTGTAATATTATTTGTGAATAATTAATTATTAATTTATATGATGAGGAAAATATTGATTTTATGTGGATATAGATGGAGAAATTTTTAATGTGACAATTGTTGAAAATTAATATTTTATCTTTTTACGATAAAATAATTCATTTAAATATATTATTTTAATAATATATTAAGCGGTGATATTTTATAATGAATGTGGGATATATGAGTATATGAGGAGGAAGAGTATTTTTGGCAATAAATGTTTAACACATATTTTGTGTGTTGGTGGACACAATTATTGGTGAAATTTGATTATAGCTTTGTAAAATCGTCTGGTTTATGGATTTGATCAATTTTGTTTGGAATTTGGAAAAACTTTCTTACGCAAAGTTGTAGAGAATTAAATTTCTTATAAAAATGGCGAGATTCAAATTTTACGATAAAAGGGCTATTTATTATGAATTATTGAAGTTAGAAGTTCGAAATAATTGATTTTGAAAGTTTTAATTATTTTTATTTACAAAAACGTGTTTTTCATTTTGTTTCCCTCATTTAACATGTGATAGAAATTTGAGTTCGGATGGTAAAAGCATGCGTATGAAGTTTTGGAAAAATATAATAATATTTAATAAATTTTTCTACTTTGTTTTAAGCATTTTCCTATAAATAGGGTCTTAGGTTAGAATTGAAAATCACATCGAAGCTGAAATTTTTCTCTCTATATTATCGGCGTATTCTTGTGAGTATTTTGAGTATTGCTATATCTGGTGCAAGTTCAAGTCATAGCCTATGTCCATGCGTTTTGATTAGAAATCTTGATCTTTCGAGGTAAGGGTGTTATTTTATTCGAAAATGATATTATTTCTTGATATCATTATCTTAGAAATATTGGTTGGAAATTTTATCAAATTTGGAATTTTTTCATGTATCTAGAGTTACTATTCACAAGTTACTATTCACGAGTTACTATTCATGAGTTACTATTCACGAGTTCTTATTCATGAGTACTATTCACGAAGCGTGAAGATGTTTTTTTGTGAAATTTCTATCTTTTGGTGTAGGAGTTACTATTCACGATATCGGCACTATTCATGAATCGACACTTTATTCATAGAAAAATGAAATTTCTTCTTTTTGTCCAAAATATCTATTATGGATACTAGCTTTGATTGTATCCATGTTTTGATCATTCTTGAATTTTACTCACTCGATTACTTATGAAGTATTTTTGAACTTGGATTGTTTAAAATCTGAATCCTTAATATTGTTCTTTTGTTTCCTTTGGATTCGTTTTCTTTAAAATATTTTTCATCATCCTCGGTCCTAAATGATGATATTCTTGAATATCTTTGGCTTTGTAGTGCGAAGATGAATGATTTCTTGATGAATATCTTTGGCCGTAGTGCAAAGATGAGCAGTGTTGAGATGAACACGACCGATGAGTGATTAATATCTTTGGCCGTAGTGCAAAGATGGACAGGTGTTTAGATGAACATGACCAACTGATGAATATCTTTGGCCTGTAGTGCAAAGATGAATATTTGATTCTAGATATATATTGATTGATGTTACATGGATAAAATATCGACGATGAACTTTTAAATTCATATATAGAAGATAGTAGTTTGCATTCTCTACTTAACTCTTCTAATGAATTATTATTTCATTGCGAAGATTGATTTAAAAGCGGTTGTCTATTGTATTCTATTAGATTTTTCCTGTTGAAGACTAACGATAATTTGTTGTATATTATCTTAGTCATAATATTCTTTCTTGGGCTAGTTAGAGCTCATCCTTTTCCTTTTGTTCCATTTTCTTCTCGGGGAGGCGAGAATGTAGCGAATACGAGTCGGGGTATGGAATGATGGTTATAGAGAGAGTTGTTCAGTAGTCCTCACAATTTTTGTAAAATAATGTATAAATAATTATGATGAGGATTTATTTGGGTATGTATATTGTCTAGAAGACAATAATTGTATTTAAACTCACAGTATATATGTTGTCGTATTTTGCATGACAAATGTATTAATAAAGTTGTAGTTATTTTTGTACCATGTATTTGGCGACTCAGAATGGGTTGGATGGAATGGACCTATTTTGGGGGCGTCACACGTAATGTTATAGATGATGTGGTAAAAGTCCTCATTGGCCCGTAGTGCATTGATGGACAGTTATTGGTATGATTATAATCAGGATTATTCGGTATAATCATGACCATTGATGATTACATGAATATCCTTGGCCGTAGTGCAGGGATGATTCGATGATGTGGATTATTTATTGGTGAGTGTCGTGATAAAATATTGATTATACACTTTTAATTAAGTAAAAGATAGTAGATATCATGCTCTACTTGACTCTTCTAAAATACTGGTTGTATGTCTTTGGCACGTAGTGCAAAGATGAATTTTTAATGAATATCTTTGGTAGTAGTGCAAAGATGAATTTATTAGTATGATTATAAGCAGGAATTATGATTTGGTATAACCATGATTTTTGATGTTTTGGTGAAGATAGGTGATGAAAATTATCTTCATCACAGGTGCGAAGAGGAATTTAGCATCACAATTATGATTATGAGTTATTCATATGATTGTGGGCGAGGAATTGTTGATTGATGTCTGAGGATAAAACATTATTGGTGGACTTTTAACATGGAGAAGATAATAGATCGATGGTCTATTTGACTCTTCTAATGGATTGATCGTTCCGCTAAAACTATGGTTGAAAAGTTTTATCATCTACCATATGTTCTAAATCTACGATTTATTCTTGATGAAGGCTATTGATGATGTAAATTATCTTTAGTCATGATGATATTATTTACTAGGCTAGTTGTGTTTCACCCTTTTTGCTTCACAATTCCTTCGAATGTAATAAAAGTGTATTTGAATTGAGCGGGGTAACAAGAGATAGAGCGGTGGTCATATTTGTTGAGGTTCTCCCTAAATAGTATAGAAATAATTTTATTGAGAACTTTAGATAAGTGTGTCGTATTGTATATGTCATTTGATATTTAATTTTGGTGAACCGAATAGAGTGAGGTGAACCCAACTTTGGAAGGGTGTTTTTCCACTATCATACAAGATGTCTAATGGCATACAACCTCGTGTTATCATAAGACAGGGTTGTGCACATCCACTTGATGAGTATATCTACGAGCACTACCTATATGATCTTGGAGTTTGGTTGAAATATAATTTTTAATTGCAAACAGTGGAGATAGTTATATGTCAAGAGAAGACTCACCATTGGAAAGAACATGATAGTAATCTTCTCATTTTTCTTTGGGGTCTATTAGATTGACTAAGGATAATTACGTGGACATATGATATCTATCATAGCTTCAGCATGCATGGCCTCCCATGTACGAAGGTTTCCTTGAGCACTTCCCAAAGATTTTAATTTCTAAAATAGTTTTTGACTGTACTTTTATGTAAAGTACCATTGTAAGGTTGTGGTCGAGGCACCATGAGAGTTACATACATTTGTATTAAAACTCACAGTTTAACTATGGTAATTATTTTTTTGTCTGACAGTTCAATGATTGTATAAATGAAGTTTGTATTTGATTTTTATAGTATGATATATATCTGGAGACTCAGAATGGGTCGTGTAGACCTATTTTGGGGGCGTCACAATATTTACTCTCCTACTAACGTAAGGGATATTATTTTCGTTCAATATTCGTAAGAAATATTATTTTCTTCCATAATCTATAGTATGTAAGTAATATTATTTCATTTCATATTCCTAAATCTACACTTATTTTGATAAGTATTGCTTATATACTCCCTGAAATTAGTGCATATATCCTTGAATTTAGCGATTTATCTAGTATCGTTTCACTGAAATATTTTTCTGAACTTTCTTATTAAATTTTAATCTTTTCAAGCTGGAGTACTATCCACGGGATACTATTCACTCAGGTATTATTCTCCCGGGGTACTATTCATGATAAAATTGGTTTCTTTTCTGTCCAAATTATTTTTGATACATGAATATCAATCTTGAATTTTACTCCACAATTAATTATCATGTTGACAATTTGCACATTCTTAAACTTTGGATAAATTGAATTATAAATGTTTAATATTTATCCCTTATCTCACTTAATTGATTTCTTATATCATTGTCATCATCCTCATGCTTATATTGTGGTGAAAGTCATCTTTGACCCATAGTGCATAGATGGTCTGTTGATTGGTATGATTATGACCAGAATTTATGTATTGATATAATCATGACCCGTAATGTTACAAACAAATGATGTGGTGAAAGTCCTCATTGGCCCGTAGTGCATAGATGAATAGTTGTTTAGCATGATCAGGACCACTGGTGATACTAATGAATATCCTTAACCCGTAGTGCATAGATAATTCATTGATGTGAAATATTTATTGAGTTATGTTACAGAGATAAAATATTGATGATGAACTTTTAAATCATAGAAGATAGTAGACATCATGCTCTACTTGACTCTTCTAATGGATTGCTTGTTCCGCTGTAGTTATTGGTCTAAACTTGTTGTCTATTGTATTCTATCAAATTTTACAATGTTGAGGACTAAGGATAATTTATTCTACATTATCGTAGTCATAATATTCTTTACTGGGCTAGTTGAGCTTACCCTTTTCTTTCATTGTTCTCTCTTTAAGAAATAAGAATATAGCTTGGACTAGTCAGGGAATGGAGTGATGGTCCAAGATGGTGGCTATAGTAGTCCTCACTATTCTATAAAATAGTGTGATAATAATTGTAATGAGGACTTATTTTGAGTTTGAATATTGTCTACGAGACAATATTTGTGTTGAAACTCACAGTCTATGTTTTGTCATTTTTTGCACGACAGTTCAATTGTTGTATAAATGAAGTTTGTATTTAAATTCTGTACCATGTATTTGGCGACTCAGAATGGGTTGTGTAGACCTATTTTGGGGGCGTTACAGTTGGTATCAAAGCTTAGGGATATAATCCCTGGCAAAGATTTGAGGCTAGAACTAAGAGGGGAGAGACGAGTAAATCCTTCGCTAGTATGTCCTACCTAAGCTTATTTCTTATTTAATTGGTCGGTCAGAATATAGGGATAATATGTGGCATGTCAATTAACTCGGCAGTGTTTGAGAATGGCATCTAAAATTTTTGAGATAAACAATGGAGCACATAAGATCGTTGAGACACCACCAATCAATAACCAGGATAATGTGCATCAGGAAGGCAATAATCCTCATGTAAACAACAACACTGACCAAATGATGAACGATGGAATGTTCAGAAGCTTTCTACAATTCGTGCAACACTAAACGAGAGAGATTCTTGTTCAAAATGCAGGTGGAAATAATGGCAACTCACGACTGATCACTGCTAAGCAATTCAAGGAGCTGTTGGGACTGCCAGAGTTTTTGGGAAAGCCAGAGCCACTTAAGGCAAAGGCATGGATTAATCAGATCACCAAGATATTTGATGTTTTAGGATGCTCAGAGGAGAAAAAGGTTCCCTTCGCCACCTTTATGTTGCATTGAGAGGCAGATTACTGGTGGAAATCTATAAAACGTACTCATCTTTCTGCACTGAAGATGTCTTGGAAGAAGTTCCAAGAATTGTTCAACGACAAGTACTTTCCAGAAAGTATTCGTCACATGAAGGAGGTGGAATTCATCAAGCTGGAACAAAACAATATGACTGTATCGCAATACAAGGCAAAGTTTGCGGAGTTATCCCGGTTTGCATCCCATTTAGTAGATAATGAGGAGCGTATGACGCGAATATTTCTGTGAGGTTTGAAGCCCGAAATTCTTCAATACCTCATTTCTCATAAACTTCATTTATATTCAGATGTTGTGAATAGGGCTCAGTTATTGGAGCGCGATAATGAGTCGGCCCAACCAAAAGATAACAGTTGGCAAAACGATAATGGTCATACTAGTGGTAACAGTCATCGAAGCGGTGATAACAAACGTGGAGAAAATTATCATGCCAGAAATGATAACCACTTCGGTGGTAATCCTGGCCAAGATAATAGAAGAAATGAGTCAAGTGGAAATTTTAAAAAGAGAAGATTCTACAATGATGGAAAGACATCAACACCATCACCCGTTTTTAAGGAAGGAGAACGACCTTCGATTTTATGCTATAAATTCAGACAAGAGGGACACATTAGTCCAAACTGTACGCTGCAACCCAAAGTGTGTTTCAATTGCGGAAGAAGGTCATTTAGCTCGATTTTTCCATACAGCAAAGTCAAATCCAGCTGGGATGGTGACACCAAAGGTTGTCCTGGATAAGTCAAAGTCAGTAGTTCAAGGGAGAGCGTTTGTCGTGACCTCCCAAAAAGCGAGGAACTCAAACGAAGTTTTCACGGGTAAGCTAATCATAAACTCTTGCGAAGTCTATACCTTATTAGATACCGATTCTACCTATTATTTTATTTCACCTGCTTGTGCTCAACGTTTTAATTTGACTCCAGAGAAATTAGACTTTGACTTATCCGTTGAAACTCCGTTGGGAGAAACCTTCATTACATCCACTATTTATAAATCTTGTTTAATTCAAATCGACACTTTCACATTACCTGTTGATCTCATCTCTTTGAAAATAATTGCATTTGATGTGATTTTAGGGATTAATTGGTTAACTACTCATCATGCTAAAATTAATTATTTTTGTAAGGTTGTTAGTTTTCATATTCCTAACCAACCTATTATGCGAATTTAAGCAACCAAACCACTAAAGTCAATCACTGTCATATTAAGCCATAAAGCCATTCGTTTATTGAAAAACAGATGTCAAGCTTTCTTAGCCCATGTCACGGATTTAAGCAAAAATACGTCAGATTTGAATGATATTTCTATTGTTAATAAATTTCCTGACATATTTCTCGTAGAACTTCCTGGCCTACCCCCAGAGTGTGAAATCAAATTTTGTATTAACCTTGAACCCAGTACAAAACCCATTTTCAAAACCCCATATCGAATGGCTCCTATTGAACTTCAGGAGTTAAAAACTCAACTGCAGGAACTGTTAGATATCGGTTTCATTCATCCTAGTACATCTCCTTGGGGTGCTCCTTTTTTATTTGTAAAGAAGAAAGATGGGAGTATGCGACTTTGCATTGACTATCGAGAGTTGAATCATGTCACCATCAAAAATTGGACCCATTGCCTCGTATTGATGACCTATTTGACCAATTGCAAGGTGCTAAATTCTTTTCAAAGATCGATCTTCGTTGCAGATATCATCAGTTAAAGATTAAAACTGATAACATTCCAAAAACTACTTTCAGAACTCAGTACGGGCATTACGAATTTCTAGTCATGTCTTTTGGATTGACTAATGCTCCTGCTGTCTTTATGGATATGATGAACCGAGTATTCAAGGAATATTTAGATCATTTTGTGGTTATCTTTTTTGATGACATCCTCATATACTTCAAAAGCCGTGAAAATCATGAGTAAAACTTGAGGCTGATACTCTAAAAGCTTTGTGAAAATAAGTTATATGCCAAGTTAAAGATGAAAGTGGTATGCATACAAGCCAATCATGTATGATGATAAAGCATATACTTTGTAATCAATTTTATTTATTTATTAATAAAAGAATTATTTATTAAAGGCATTTAATTATCTACATGGTGTTGTTTTAATAATATGTGATAAATCCATAGTTTTAAGCAATACTTTTGAATCATGATGAGATCATGCTAATAAGATCTAAATTCTTAGATAGCTTAAAACTAAAATGTTCCCAATAAATGGATTACTAAAAAGGGGATTAGTGAATCTGGATAGATTGGTACATACGTTGCTTACTCATTGGATGAGGATGATTGATCTCATGATCATTTGTGTGGAGACACTAAAGTAAGTATGAAGGTGCTTATTAGAGAATAAGTTCACTGAACGTGACTCGCTAAGGAATAACTAATGGAGTTTTACTTACATGTCAATAGGAATTCCTGTAGTGATAGTAGTACAAATGATCCTTAGACTTGAGATCATCATAGTATCTTATATAATGAATTACACTTTGACTTGTTCCTTAAGACTCTTAGAGTATATAAAAGTGTATGCTTGGGTGTAATAAGTTATATATAGAGATAATGAATGATCAATAAAGAATCTACCACTTCTAGTAAAATAAGAGAAATGTCCTATGTGATTCAATAAATGACAACCCAGGAATCCTTGGCCAAGGTGGAATGAAATTAGAAAGTAGTTTCTAATTTGCATTTATTAGGAGTTGTGCACTTAGAAATCGAAATACATATAATTAAATAAAATAAGACTTTATAGTAATTCCATGTCTTATATTTAATTGGGACATTGTATGGTGGAAGGATTGAATTGTACAGTAACTATTTACTCAAAGGTTCTTTTATGATTAATGTTAAAATTTATATTATCTGGAAAGTCGTTAATCACTAGGGAGGCTTATCCCTATTGTAAAATAAATATTATTTATTTAAATAAATTAATAGTTTAATTTATTTATTTAGATAAGATTAGAATTGTTCTAATTGATTTATTCACAAATGGTTTAATATGGAGAACCTAAAGGGTCACACCATAAAAGAAAGAATAATTATTTAAGAATTTAATGGCATAATCGTAATAATATGTTAAGTATATTTAATTTAATCTATAGTGATTAAATAAATTAAATAACTTAATATTTATTATTTAATATTTTAGAAATATTAAATATAAATTAATTAGAGAGTCTTATTAATATTATTATAATTATTATTATTTTAATTTCTAAAAGAGTTTAGGAATTAATTTAATATAAGTACTCTCATTTATTCCTAATAGGATTAGGAGGCAAAATTAGTTAAAGGAGTTTAATTAAATAAATAATACCTTATTTTAATTAAATAGGGTTATATGATATCTTTATAAGAGGAGTCTTATATCAGATATCAAAGATACGTGATTCCAATAGTTGGAGAGTACTTCTTTTTTTCTATAGAGATAGGAAAAACTAGGGTTTGAGCCTTCTTGAAAATTCTTCTTCCTTGGTGGATCACTTCTAGAGGCCATACACTTGGGTGGCTAACATTGATCAAAGGAAGGAATCTACCTAGAGATTCATGGAGATCGCGGAGAAGTAGGAGTTGAACCCGTACCTGTGGAAGCTCGTATCTACAAGGGTATGATTCCATAACTTCTTGTTCTTCGTTTTAATTAATAATATGCATAAAGGATGATCCAGGTAATTGGTTTGTGAAAAATTTTAAAATCTGATTTTACTTTGCTTCTGCTATTTTTCAATTTGATTGCTACTTTGATTTTCACAAAACCTTACAGAAGAAATGCGAGTTCTGGCTTGAGAAAGTAGCATTCCTTGGACACGTGATATCGAAACATGGAATATCAGTTGATCCGGCGAAGATTGAAGAAATACAAAGTTGGGAGCAACCTAAGTCAGTAACCGAAGTACGTAGCTTTCTTGGCTTAGCTGGTTATTATCGAAGATTCGTGGAAGGATTTTCTCGAATTGTCACTCCATTAACTCAGCTAACTTGAAAAGATACAAAATTCGGATGGAGCGAGGAATGTGAGATGAGTTTCCAAGAACTTAAAAGGAGACTCATTTCAGCACCTGTTCTGACAATACCATCAGGTTTGAAGGGATTTGTCATCTACAGCGATGCTTCAGGCAGAGGTTTAGGATGTGTTCTCATACAACATGGGAAAGTCATAGCCTATACCTCACGACTGTGACACCCCCAAATCCGGGTACTTCAATTCCACGGGATTTGGTATTCACTGTACAAATATCATCTATCTATCTACCCATAATAAATGCAAGCCATGCAATAGATAGAAATAATAATAAATCTCCCCTTATTGGGTTACATCAACTACATAATAAATACAATCCCGAGTTACTCTAACCTTAAACATCATCGTAAGCGGAATTATAAACAATTAAGTCTTAAACAACATCATTAACTTAAGTCTAACCTAAATACATCATCAAATAAAATAACAAGTCTTCAACACTTGCTAACTTTGCCCTTGCCTTTACTAGTGGAAGGTCTCGTGGGTTCTTTTCGTTCTTAAGCGCAATGTTATTATTAAGCAAGAGTGAGCACTAATGCCCACAAGTATAATAATGAAATAACGATTATAATAACATGCGAGTAAATCAAAGACACATCGAATAAAAGCTCAACTTTTGAATCAAGAATGAATAACAAGAAACAAAAAGAATTACGAGGGTCATAAGACCTTGAACTATGTCCTAGGTTATCAAGGGTTATAATTGAAACCTTTAACATTCATAAGACTATGGACCTTTCTACTCGTACTTAGGGGGATCAGCCCTTAGTACAATACTGTGCACAACATCTTAACGCTAACGCGTAAGTAAATCCCTTTGTAGGGTTGTTCATCTCAGTTTGACATTCGAGTCCGCACCAAAGGAAGTTTGGTTTGGACAATTCATCATGGGTTCGAAAATTTAGAACGCTCATCAACTATGGACTAGTCGAATCAATAAGGGTTCGCTAGTCTAATAAGGTTCAATAATAATGATATTCAAATTGAATAATAATCTCAGGAAGTATACAATAGGACAATTATTGTATAACTGAATCATGCTTTGAAAAGATAATCAATCTTTAATATAACATTTGAACATGAATAATAATAATGATAATTTACTCGAGGTAATTAATAAACTTGAACAATAATGACAAGTAGGGTTAGGAAACTTGCCTCGTGCGTATGCTAAACGATTACTACTTCCGTTCACCACAAATCCTACACACATACCATATGTATTCACGACATTCATTAGTTACATTTTGACTTAGTTATTTAATATAAACTCCACTTTATTTAACAAATCATTACCCTTCTAATTTAATTACTTAATTAAATTAGAATATTTTCATTCTCTTACTATTATTACACTCGAATAAATTATTTTATAATAATTTCCATGAATATTTATTTTATTCCATAAATATCTCAATTAAAATATTTACTTTATTTTATAAATATTTTAATAATAATTTTCATAGAATATTTATTTTATTCCATAAATATCTCAATTAAAATATTTAATTTATTTTATAAATATTTTAATAATAATTTTCATCGAATATTTATTTTATTCCATAATATCTCAATTAAAATATTTAATTTATTTTATAAATATTTTAATAATAATTTTCATCGAATATTTATTTTATTCCATAAATATCTCAATTAAAATATTTAATTTATTTTATAAATATTTTAATAATAATTTTCATCGAATATTTATTTTATTTCATAAATATCTCAATTAAAATATTTAATTTATTTTATAAATATTTTAATAATAATTTTCATTAAATATTTATTTATTTATTTATTTATTTATTTTTATTTTTTTAATTTTTTTGATCGTCGAGTGGGTAATTTAGTTTAGTAGCATGGTGGGCAAAGTTACCTCAGCTCATTTTTTCTGCGGTTTACTGATTCTGCGATTCTGCAATTTCTTGAACATAACAAGGCCAAATTAGGCCAAAAATCAATCACACGTAAAAATTATACATGAATATGGCCATAACTTCCAATTAGTTATTTTTTACAATTTAGACTTACCCAATCATTGTAATACATATATAACCATTACTTAACCCATCTAGCATGATTTTTAACAAGTTACAACATATAATTTGCAAAATCAACACATTTACTTTCACTTTGTTCTTGATGTTCTTGAAGGTTTTGAAAATAAAACATGAAAATTGTCACTCTGGATTAGTTATAACAAGAATCCGCTTATTTAAACTTTGGTCTCTTCAGTATCAATATGCATAATAATATGAGTGTAAAATTTAGGGATAACATACGATCAATACATAAAATATCACGTATAAGGCCATAAGGCCAAAACCCATATACTGTAAATTTTTGAAATAGCAATTCATAGTATTATAAACCGATGACATGATAATTCACATAATATATATATATAATCAAATACGATTTGATACATCTTAACCCATATATAAACTCATAATCAAACCCTTTCTCAATTACAGAGATTTTACAAAATGTATGAAAGCCATTTTTATAAAAACTAATGACGTGAAATTTAGAATTTGGGAAGAGGAGATTACCCTGAGAATAAGTATAGATTAGTAGGGAATAATTTCTTCTCAACTCTTCTTCAATCAAAATTCTTTCTCAACACTTCTCAATCTCTCTCTAAACTCTCTGTTTCTACTTTTCTAAACTTAGGAAAAATGAAGAAAGAAAAGAAGACGTATGATATAATAAGAGAACTGACGCACTGAGTGGTCAGTTAACCCAATAATGGGTAACTGTTCCAACTCCCCATAGGGCCTTGTTTGGCTAGCAAAATAGATTTAAAAAAACATTTAATTTAATAAAACTTTATCATATAGTTTTATTAATGTCACACTCCTTCATAAAATAAATCAATATCTTATTTAATTTATTTTAAATAAAATATAATAATTTCTCATAATTTCACATAGTCACATAAATAATTTTCTCATTAATAAATAATGTCAAATTATTAATTCTCTAATTAATAATTAAATTAATTAAAATACCAATATGCTTATTAAATATTTCTTTTAATACAATAAGCTCACATAATCACATACTTTGAGAATAAAAACTCTCTACATTAATTTAATAAATGTAACACATATAATTAAATTAATCTACCACAATTGCGTCAATTAATTATTTAATCTAATAATTAAATCATCGAAAAATATTTATTTAATTTAATAAATATTAAAATTAATTACAAAATTCTCGTTCGTCACAACGACAGCTCAAAGAATATGAGAGGAATTATCCTACTCATGATCTAGAGTTGACAGCAGTCATTTTCGCGCTAGAATCTGGAAACATTACCTGTATGGGGAGAAAGTGGAGAGCTATACAGATCATAAAAACCTCAAATATTTTTTCACCCAAAAGGAACTCAACATGCGGCAATGACGATGGCTTGAGCTGTTGAAAGATTACGACCATACCATTAAATACCATCTTGGAAAAGCGAACGTGGTAGCTGACGCGTTGAGTAGAAGACCATAAGCGGGTACGAGTGTGATATTGTCAATGCAAAGGCCCATTCTGTATGACTTACAAAGGATGGAGATAAAGTTAAAAACTTCAGGGACCCTCGTGATGATATCAAATATATGAGTAGAATCGACTTTAATCGATAAAGTTAAAGCTAATCAAGCTACAGACCTGGAGCTGATACGTATGAGGAAGAAAGTATAAAAATGTGCTATTCCAGAAGCAAGAATCGATGAAGAAGGAATACTTCGAGTCAACTCCAGACTTTGTGTTCCTAACAACTCTGATTTGAAGTATAAAATCATGATGGAGGCACACAACACACCATTTGCATTCTATCCTAGGAGTACCAAAATGTATCATGATCTTCGATGTGACACCCCCAAAATAGGTATGCATCACCCATTTTGAGTTACCAAATTCATGGTACAGAAACAAATACAACTTCATTAATACAATTATCGTGCAAAATACGACAAAACATATACTGGAGTTTAAATACAAATATTATCTAATAAACAGTATCCAAACTCAAAAGGAGTCCTCATTACAATTATTGATACACTATTTTACAAAAATAGTGAGGACTGCTAAAACAACTTTCTAGAACCATCACTCCATACCCCGGCTAGATCCTGATATATTCTCACCTCCTGAGAAGAAAAATAGAACAAAAAGGAAAATAGTGAGCTCAACTAGCCCAGTAAAGAATATTCTGACTAAGATAAAGAACAACAATTTATCGTCAGCCTTCAACAAATCAGATAAAATATAATGGACAACCAGTTTTAGATCAATATTCGCAGCGAAAATAACAATTCATTAGAAGAGTTAAGTAGAGAATGAAATCTACTATCATCTATGAATATAAAATTCCATCATCAATATTTTATCCCTGTAACATCAATCAATATACATCTTGCATCAAATATTCATCTTTGCACTACGGACCAAAGATATTCATTTGTATCACCAGTTGGTCATGTTCATCTCAACACCTGTTCATCTTTGCACTACGGGCCAAAGATATTCATCAGGTAATCATTCATCTTTGCACTACATGCCAAAGATATTCATCAAGTATCACCATTAAAGACTGAGGATAATAAAAAAAAATTAGAAAACGAATCCAGTGAGATAAAAGGATAAGGATTAAAGATTCGTACTTTAGATAATTCAAGTTTAAAAATACTCCATAATAAACCATAAAGGAGTAAAATTCAAGAATGAAGATCAAAACACAGATACAATCAAAGATAGTAACCATAATAGACATCTGGGACAAAGAAGAGAAAATTTTATTTTTTAGGGAATAGTGTCGTATTTGTGAATAGTGCCGTATACGTGAATAGTGTTGTATGCGTGAATAGTAACCCTGACACAAAAAGGTAGAAATTCCACAATAAAATTCATATCAATATTTCAGCATACTGATATTGAAGAAAATAATATCATTTATGAAGAAAATAACATCCTTTACCTCAAAAGAACAGTATTTCTGAATGGAATATCGGATATGATGCTGAAGGAAACTTGCATAGAATAGCAACTCTCAAAGTATCTAAATACTCACAAAATACGCTCGATAATATATAGAGAGAGAAAACTTGTTTCTGGTGTGATTTTCAATTCTAACTGAGTACTCTATTTATAGAAAAATGCTAGAACGCCAAAGAAGACTAAATTAATAAAATATTAATTTATTAAAAATTTCTACGCCCACCATCTTTGCCCAAAACTCAGCACACCTCTAGTGGGGCCCACCAAGATCAGATTTTCTACACCAACCAAAAGTGGGGCCCACCGTGTTTTTAAATAAAAATATTTATTTCTGAAACTTCAATAATTCATAATAAATAACATTTTTATCAAAAAAATACAAATTTTATGTCCATTCCATAGGAAATCGAATTCTCTACAACTTTGTAGATTTAAATTTTTCCAAATTCCAAGCGAAAATGTCTAAAATCCACATACGGACGCTTTTTAATACCTCCATTCCGACAAAATAATGATAAAACACCCCAACATTAATTCCTTCATTTATAATCACATAAAATAAATATTTTCCTATCCTTCATTTATATCCACATAAAATAAATATTTTCTTATCATATAAATCAATAATTAATTATTCACAAATAATATTACAGAATCACAATTATGACAACCAGGTCGTTCTCAGGAAAGAGGGGGCTTTCCAATAAGGATATCTCCTTACTGGCGCGCAATTAGGTGACCAAACCCATTTCCTAGACAGAACTTCCTTAGATATTGCCAATAATGCTATCTAATAATATTATTCTAATAATATGAATTATTGATTTGATAATGGGAAATACTGTGCAGTGACAATTATTAAAACAACAATAATATAAAATATTAACGCAATAATTATTGAATCAATAAAATAAAATATTGAACAGTAATTACTATTACAATTATTGAGTAGTGCCTTCTTACGTAAGAATCAATAATTCAAAAATACTGTGCAATACCGTGTGCTACTGTGCAACCACGCGTATTGCTGTATTTTAACCACCAGGTAATCCAACAGTTTTAATGGTAACAATTACGTCGTTATTTATAAAAACTTAAACTTGTCATTTTCTTCATCCGACCGTTTTCCGTTATGGGGCCCACAAATGGCTGCGCCGTCGTACGAATATTCCCCGACAGCAAGAATATTCCACGACCAAACGAATATTCCCCGACAAAATAAATATTTTATAACCACTTGCTTATTTTGCAAAATTAACACATTTCACCCATAACCAAAGCATTATATCAAATTAACTCCTTATTATTTCAAGATAATGAATAGAGAAACTTCAATTTTATTTATAATAAGTTGGGGTCTTACATTCGACATATATTTTGGTGGAGTAATATGAAGAGAGAGATAGCGGAGTTTATATCAAGGTATTTAACTTGTCAACGTGTCAAGGCAGAGCATCAAGTACCAAAAGGTCCATTACAACCACTTGAAATTCCAGAATGGAAGTGGGAGCACATTAATATAGATTTCATTACTGGTCTTTCCAAGGTTTTTCAAGGCATAGATGAAATTTGGGTCATTGTCAATAGATTAACCAATTCTGCTCATTTCTTACTTATACGAGAAACTTATTCCCTTGAACGTCTTGCTCGTATATACATAAATGATATTGTAAGACTTACTGGTATGCCAGTATCCATAGTTTCTGATCGAGATCCAAGATTCACTACACAATTTTTGGGTCAGTTTACAGAAAGCTATGTGCACAGATTTACGATTCATTCTGCATATCATCCTTAGACGGACGGACAGTCGGAGAGGACTATTCAAACTCTTGAAGTTCTATTGAGACTCTGGGTACTAGACTTCAAAGGAAATTGGAACAAATACTTGTCATTAGTGGAATTCTCCTATAACAATAGTTATCAAGCAAGTATAGGCATGGCTCCATTCGAGGCATTGTATGGACGAGAGTGTCATTCTCCAGTATGCTAGGACAAGGTGGGTGAAGCAATGTTGTTGGGACCAGAATTGGTACGTATGACTACGGAAAAGATTTAAATGATCCGGCAACGTATACAAACCTCACAAGATCGATAAAAGAGTTATGCTGATCTTCATCGGAGGCACATGGAATTCAATGTTAGAGATCATGTATTTTTACGTGTTGCTACATGGAAAGGAGTTACGAGATTTAGAAAAAGAGGAAAGATCAACCTTCGATTCATTGGTCCATTTGAAATCCTCGATCGAGTAGGAACTATGGCCTATAGACTCGCCTTACCTCCAAGTATGTCTCGTGTTCATAACATTTTCATATATCTATGTTACATAAATATGTTGAAGACCCAAACCACATTATTAAATTAAAACCAGATGAGATAACAAAAGATTTAATGTATGAAGAGGTACCTATTAAAATCTTGGATAAGAAAGAACATATACTATGCTCAAATTCTATACCTCAAGTCAAAGTTTTATGGAGAAACCACGATATTAAGAAAATGACCTGGGAGTTAGAATCTGACATGAAAACAAGGTATCCTCGCCTCTTCAACATACCAGGTACATAAATCAATTTCGAGGACAAAATTTCATAAGGTGGGGAGGTTGTAAGACCCCAACTTTTTATGAATAAAGATTTAATTTTCTCTAATTATTATAAGGTGTGGATTTGATATAATGCTATAGTTATGGGTGATATGTGCAAATTTTGCAAAGTAAGCAAGTTGTCATAAAATATTCGTTTGTTCGAGGAATATTCTTTTTGTCGGGGAATATTCATTCGATGACACAATCATTGGTGGACCCCACAACAAAATAATTATCGGATATAGAAAGCGACAGAAATAACCTTTTTATAAAAATAACGGTAAAACTTTTACTGTTAACTATTAAAATACCGGTGATAAAAGAACAATAATACGTGTGGTTGCACAGTATCAAACGATATTGTACAATATCTCTGATTATTGATGCTTACTTAAGAAGTCACTCTGTTTTATTCAATTATTGCCAAAGTGGTTGCTGCATAGTATCTCATATTATTGATTCAATTATTGTCACAGTATCATCTGTACAATATTTTATATTATTAAATCAATAATTAAGACGACATAGGTATTCATATTATTATTTGCATTATTGACAATGTCTAGAAAGTTTTGTCGAGGAAAGGGGTTAGGTTATTTAATTGTGCGCAAATAAGAAGAAGTCCTTATCGAAAAACCCTCTCTTTCCTGAGAATGATCTGGTTGTCAATATTGTGAGTTATAATATTAATGATGAATAATTGTTGAAAGATTAAAAATGTGTTTATTGAAGATAAGTGATTTGTAGTAAATATTTATTCACTTTTTGATATAAATAGAGGAGTTTTCATGAAGTATTTGTTGTAAGTTTGGCTTATTACATGGACCCCCACTTATTTATTTTTCAAAACTGTCGGTGGAAAGTTATCTTAGTTTTGTTTTATTATTATTATAATAGTAATAAAACAGAATACTTTTTATATAATATATAAAGTTATTCATTTTATTAGATTTTAAATAGAATATATTATATTTTATATAAAGTTTTTATTTTATTAGAATATTTTATTGCACAATAATGAATAGTAAAAATCAGAAAATCAGCTGAATTGTGCCCGTGAAATCGTTCGTGAATCCTTTACTATGCATCCGTGATTTTCTTAAATAGTGCCCTGTTAGTTTCCTATAAATAGGATGCTTAGTTAAAAAATGAAAATCACACCAGAATCAGAGAATTCTTCTTCTGTAATATTGTGCGTATTTCTTTCTAGTATAAGGATACTTTGAGTGTAGCAAACAGTGCAAGTTTTTCTCAAGATATCTCCGCTATTCCAGTCAGATTTACTCTCCTACTAAGGTAAGTGTAAGACCCCAACTTTTTATGAATAAAGATGTAATTTTCTTTAAATATTATTTTGAATAATAAGGTGTGATTTGATATAATGCTATAGTCATGGGTGATATGTGCAAATTTTACAAAGTAAGCAAGTTGTCATAAAATATTTGTTTGGTCGGAGAATATTCTTTTTGTCGGGGAATATCCGTACGACGACACAATCATTGGTAGACCCCACAATGGAATAACTTTTGGATATAGAAAGTGACATAAATAACCTTTTTATAAAAATAACGACAAAACTTTTACCGTCAAACTATTGAAATACCGATGATAAAAGAATAGTAATACGCGCGGTTGCTCAGTAGCACACGGTATTAACTCTGATTATTGATGCTTACTTAAGAATTCACTCAGTTTTATTCAATTATTATCACTGTAGTTGCTGCATAGTATCTCATATTATTGATTCAATTATTGTCACAGTATCATTTGCACAATATTTTATATTATTAAATCAATAATTGAGATGACACAGTTATTCATATTATTATTTGCATTGTTGACAATGTCTAAAAAGTTTTGTCGAGGAAAGGGGTTAGGTTATTTAATTGCGCTCCAATAAGGAGAAGTCCTTATCGGAAAGCCCCCTCTTTTCTGGGAATGATTTGGTTGTCAATATTGTGAGTTATAATATTAATGATGAATAATTGTTAAAAGATTAAAAATGTGTTTATTGAAGATAAGTGATTTATGGTAAATATTTATTTAATTTTTGATATAAATAGAGGGGTTTGTCATGAGGCATTTGTTGTAAGTTTGACTTATTATTCCATGGGGAGATGTACAAATTTTATGGACCTTCGGTTGTGATTTTAATAGTAAATCAATATGGACCATCGGTTATGGTTTTAATAGTAAATCAATATGGACCGTCGATTGTGGTTTTAATAGTAATCAATATGGACAGTCCGCTTTAATAGTAAATCAATTTGGACCGTCCGTAAATCAGTTACTATTTAGTCCATTCTCCTATAAATAGAAGCTTATTTCTTCTTTCATTCTTACCAATTCACTAAGACTCACAAGAGAAACTATAGAGAGAGAAACTATAGAAAGAAAGAAGAAGAGTATTCTGCTACTTCACTATTACAGTATCCAATCTTCTACTAAGGGAAGGGATATTATTTTTGTATTCATTCTTTAATATGTGGGAATAACCTGTTTATGCGGATTAACGCATGCATGGTGAATAACCCTTCGTACTCATTCTTTATTTATGGAAAAGATCTGTCTACGCGAATTATCGCATAACGGGTGAAAATCCATTTATAATTTTGTATATTATTTCTTTTCATATTCTTAAATCTAAACTTACTATGGTAAGTATTGCTTCTATAATCCCTGAAATTAGTAGAATATCATTGAGTTTTGCACTCCATCTAGTATCGTTTCATTGGAATATTGGTCTGAACTTTCTTATTTCAATATTTTCATTCGGGTTACTTTCCATGACGGTGTACTATTCATTCAGGTACTATTCATGGGATACTATTCACGACAAAAGTGATTTCTTTTCTGTCCAAATTATTTTTGATACATGAATATCATTCTTGAATTTTACTCCACAAATAGTTATCATGTTGACAATTTGGACATTCTTGAACTCTGGATAAATGGAATTATAAATCTCTAATATTTATCCTTGATCTCACTTGATTGATTCCTTATATCATTGTTATAATTCTCATGCTTATGTTATAGTTAAAGTCATCTTTGGCCCATAGTGCATATATGGACTGTTGATTGGTATGATTATGACCAGCAATTTTGTATTGGTATAATCATGACCTGTAATGTTACAGACAAATTATGTGGTGAAATTCCTCTTTAGCCCGTAGTACATAGATGGATAGTTATTTGGCATGATCGTGACCACTGGTGATACTAACGAATATCCTTGGCCCGCAGTGCATGGATAATTCATTGATGTGAAATATTTATTGATTGTTGTTACAAGGATAAAATATTGATGATGGACTTTTAAATCATAGAAGATAGTAGACATCATACTCTACTTGACTCTTCTAATGGATTGTTATTTCCGCTGCAGTTATTGATCTAAAACTTGTTTTCTATTGTATTCTATCAGATTTTTTCCTATTGAGGACTAATGATAATTTGTGTTACATTATCTTAGTCATAACATTCTTTACTCGGCTAGTTGAGCTCACCCTTTTCCTTTTGGTTCCATTGTTCTTCTAAGGAGGCGAGAATATATCTAGGACTAGTCGGGGAGTGGAGTAAAAGTTCAAGATGATTTTTATAGTAGTCCTCACTATTTTGTAAAATAGTGTAACAATAATTATAATGAGGACTTTATTTGAGTTTGGATAATGTCTACGAGACAATATTTGTTTTGAAACTCAGCTATTGTGTTGTCGTATTTTGCACGATAGTTGTATAAATGAAGTTTGTATTTAAATTATGTACCATGTATTTGGCGACTCAGAATGGATTGTATGGACCTATTCTAGGGGCGTCACAGTAAGGGATATTATTTTTGTTCAATATTCGTAAGAAATATTATTTTCTTATATACTCTACAATATGTAAGTAATATTATTTCATTCCATATTCCTAAATCTACACTTATTTTGATAAGTATTGCTTTTATACTCCCTGAAATTAGTAGAATATCCTTGAATTTTGCACTTCATCTAGTATCGTTTCACTGAAATATTTTTCTGAACTTTCTTATTAAATTTAATCTTTTCATGCTGGGGTACTATTCATAGGATACTATTCACTCAGGTACTATTCACCCGGGATACTATTCACGACAAAATTAGTTTCTTTTTTGTCCAAATTATTTTTGATACATGAATATCATACTTGAATTTTACTCCACAATTAATTATCATGTTGACAATTTAGACATTCTTAAACTCTGGATAAATTGAATTATAAATCTTTAATATTTATCCTTGATCACACTTGATTGATTTCTTATATCATTGTCATCATCCTCATGCTTATATTGTGGTGAAAGTCATCTTTGGCCCGTTGTGCATAGATGGACTGTTGATTGGTATGATTATAACCAGGATTTGTGTATTGGTATAATCATTACCTGTAATGTTACAGACAAATGATGTGGTGAAAGTCCTCTTTGGCCCATAGTGCATAGATAGACTGTTGTTTGGCATGATCATGACCGCTAGTGATACTAAAGAATATCCTTGGCCAGTAGCGCATGTATAATTCATTGATGTGAAATATTTATTGAGTTGTGTTACATAGATAAAATATTGATGATAAACTTTTAAATCATAGAAGATAGTAGACATCTTGCTCTACTTAACTCTTTTAATGGATTAGTTGTTCTGTTGCAGTTATTGATCTAAACTTGTTGTCTATTGTATTCTATCAAATTTTAAACTATTGAGGACTAAGGATAATTTATTCTATATTATCTTAGTCATAATATTCTTTACTGGGCTAGTTGAGCTCACCATTTTCTTTCATTTTTCTCTTCAGGCAATGAGAATATAGCTGTGACTAGTCGGGGAATGGAGTGATGGTCCAAGATGGTGGCTATAGTAGTCTTCACTATTCTGTAAAATAGTGTGATAATAATTATAATGAGAACTTATTTTGAGTTTGGATATTGTCTACGAGACAATATTTGTGTTAAAACTCACAGTCTATGTTTTGTCGTATTTTGCATGACAGTTCAATAGTTGTATAAATGAAGTTTGTATTTAAATTATGTACAATGTATTTGGCGACTCATAATGGGTTGTGTAGACCTATTTTTGGGGTGTCAGATCATATTTCTTTTGAGTATAAAAATATTTTGAGTGTAGCTAATAATGCAAACTTTCCTCAAGATAATCTTCGTTATTCCAATCAGATCTAGTCTCTTATTAAAGTAAAGGATATTTTTTTTCCAATACTCGTAAATGATATTATTTCTTTCCCTACTAGTAAGGGATGTCATTTTCTTTCATACTCCATATTATGTAAGTGATATTATTTCATTCCATATTCCTAAATCTAAACTTACTATGGTAAATATTGCTTCTATAATTCCTGAAATGATTAAATATTCCTTGAGATTTGCGCTTCATCTAATATCATTTCACAGGAATATTGGTCTGAACTTTCTTATTAAATTTTAATCTTTTCATGTTAGGGTACTATTCATCAGGGGTACTATTCATAACGGAGTACAATTCATCTGGGGTACTATTTATGTCGGAGTACTATTCACGACAAAATTTAGTTTCTTTTCCTTGTCCAAATTATCTTTGAAATATGAATCTTAAATATCATTCTTGAATTTTACTCCACAATTGGTTATTATGTTGACAATTTGGACTTTCTTGAACTCTGGATAAATTAAATTACAAATCTCTAATATTTATCTTTGATCTCACTTTTATTCATCCTTTATATCATTGTCATCATCCTCAGACTTAAATTGTGGTGAAAAGTTATCTTTGGCCCGTAGTGCAAAGATGGACTGTTGATTGGTATGATTATGACCAAAAATTGTGTATTGGTATAATCATGACCTTTAATGTTACCTGCAAAGACTTGTTGTAAGAGTTCTCTGTGGCCCGTAGTGCAAAGATGGACTTTCGTTTGGCATGATCATGACCATTGGTGATACAAATGAATGAATATCTTTGGCTCGTAGTGTAAAAATAAAATGTTGATTTGCATAATTATGAACAAGAACTTTTGATTGGTGTTACAGGGATAAAATATTAATGATAGATTTTTAAATCATAGAAGATAGTAAACATCATGCTCTACTCGACTCTTCTAATAGATTGCTTGTTTCGCTGCAGTTGTTGATATAAAACTTATTTTCTATTATATTTCATATGATTTATCATTGTTGAAGGCTATAGATAATTTATTCTTCATTATCTTAATCATAATATTCTTTACTGGGCTAGTTGAGCTCTCCCTTTTGTTCCATTGTTCTTCTCAAGAAATGAAAATGTAGCTGGGACTAGTCGGGGAGTGGAGTAACGGTCCAAGATAGTTACTATAGAAGTCTTCACTATATTGTAACATAATCTGACAATAATTGTAATGATGACTTAATTTGAGTGTGGATATTGTCGTATGATATATGGTACAATATTTGTATTAAAACTCACAGTATGTGTTGTGACGCCCCCAAAACAGGAATACATCACCCATCTTGAGTCGCCAAATACATGGTTCATAACTCAAATACAAACTTAATTATACAACAGTTGTGTACAATACGACAAAACATAGCTGAGAGTTTAAGCAAGAATATTGTCTTCTAGACAATATCCACTCTCAATGGAGTCCTCATTACAATTATTATCACACTATTTTGCAGAATAGTGAGGACTACTAAAGCCACTTATCCTGGACCATCACTCCATTTCCCGACTCGTCCCAGCTATATTCTCATTTTCTGAAGAGAACAATGAAAGAAAAGGGTGAGATCAACTAGCCCAGTAAGAAATATTATGACTAAGATAATGCAGAATAAATTATCTTTAGCCTTCAACAGTATAACAACTGATAGAATATAATAGACAACAAGTTTTAGATCAACAACTGCAGTTGAATAAGCAATCCATTAGAAGAGTCAAGTAGAGCATAAAATCTACTATCTTCTATGATTTAAAAAGTTTTTCATCAACTTTATCGCTGAGACTCAGCTTAATAAATAAAATCGAATCATCCCTGCACCACGGCCAATGATATTCATGCAATCATCAATGGTCATGATTATACCGAATAATCCCTGGTCATAATCATACCAACAACGGTCCATCAATGAACTACAGGCCAATGAGGACTTTTACCACATCATTCGTTACATTACGGTCATGATTATACTGAATAATCCCTGGTCATAATCATACCAAGTCCATCTATGCATGTAAGCCAAAGATGACTTTCATCACAATATAAACATGAGGATGATGACAATTATATAAGCAATAATCAAACGAAATCAAATCAAACAAAATCAAGGATAAATATTAAAGACTTTAAATTTATCCATAGTTTAAAAATATCCAAATTGTCAACATGATACTACTTTGTAGAGTAAAATTCAAGAATAATATTCATATACCAAAAATAATTTCATGACGAGTACAAAAGAAATGATATCCCAGATGATTATAATAGAATATTAGAAACTGCAAATAGATTTTCACCCGCCATGCGGTAATCCACGTAGACAGATCATTTCCACAATTTAATAAAGAATGAATACAAAGGATCATTCACCATGCATGCGGTAATTCACATAGACAAGTTATTCCAACAGAATAATAAAGAATGGAATAATAGAAGAATTCACCATGCATGCGATAGACCGCACAGACAGGTTATTCCCAACAGAATAATAAAGAATGGAACTAGGTCATGCGTAATCCGCACAGACAAGATATTCCAATAGAATAATAAAGAATGGAACCAAAATGCGTGAATGCACAGATGCGGGATATTCTAACGAATAATAAAGAATGGAATAACAACAGAATTCACCAGACATGTGATAGACCGCATAGACATGTTATTCCAACAGAATAATAGAGAATGGAATAATAGAATTTCACCATGTATGCGGTACTTCGCATAAACAGGTTATTCCAACATAATAATAAAGAATGGAATAACAACCCTTACGAGTATTGAAAGAAAATAACTCTCTTCATGAATACGAAAGAATAATACCCCTTACCTTAGAAGAAAATTGGATACTGGAATAGTGAGGTAGCAGACTTCTCTTCTTCTTTCTCTCTACAATAATTTCTCTATAGCTTTAGTAAATTGGTGAGAAATGAAGGAAGAATGAGCTTCTATTTATAGGAAAATATAGTTTCGATAATTGCACATTTTGGGACTCAAAATATTACAGTATAATACCTTCCTCTTTTTCTTCAATTTTAATTTAGTCCTACAAGTATTATCAAATTTACACCACCTCCCCTAATAGTAAATCATGTGAATCAATAGTAAATCATGTGACTCAATAGTTCTAAACATGTGAAAAAATTAATTATAGTATAGTACCTTCAACTATACCTCAATTTCTAATTTAGTCATGCAAGAATTATCAATCTTGCATCAACTCCCCTAATAGTAAATAATGTGAATCAATAGTACACACATGTGAACACATAGTTATAATCATGTGAATCAATAACAATTAATTGCTCATTTATCCGGTTAATTACCCGATTGGTCAATATAACCTCCAGACATCAATTATTATCGAAATAAATGTCGATTTCCACTAACACTAATAATTCTCACACAATGGAACTATCAATTTTATCTTTAATCAACACGAACTTATTCATCATTAATATTATAACTCACAATATTTAACAACCAAATCGTTCTCAGGAAAGAGGGGGCTTTCCAATAATGATTTCTCCCTATTGGCGCGCAATTAGATTATCTAACCTCTCATTGACAGAACTTCTAGACATTGTCAATATTGCAAATAATAATATGAATAACTTTGTGCGTCTCAATTATTGATTTAATAATATAACATATTATCTGGATGATCTTGTGACAAAATTGAATCAATAATATGAGAGAGATATGATGCAAAGAATTATCGTAAAGTAATAATTAAGTATAATCGAGTGACTTCTTACGTAAGCATCAATAATCAATACTGGTGTGCTACTATGCAACCACACGTACATCGTACTTTTTACTACCGGGTAGTTCAACGGTTTTAACGGTAACACTTTTAGTAGTTATTTTTATAAAATGATAATTACGCTGTTTTCTAACTACGACAATACTTTCAATTATGGGTTCCACCATGATGATTGTCTTGTCGTCATCGAATATTCCTGTTAAAACGAATATTCCCCAACCAATCGAATATTATATAACAACTTGCTTACTTTGTAAAATTTATAAATATTTCCCACAACTATAACATTATATCAAATCCACGCCATAATATTCAAAAAAATATTTCGAGAAATTTGAATCTTTATTCATAAAATTTGGTGTCTCACATGTGTGGTCTTATTTTTCACGGCAATCTAATAGTTGTAAATAAGAAAGTTTGTATTTGAATTTTGTAGTATGTATTTGGTGATTCAAAATAGGTTGTGTGGATCTATTTTGGGTGTGAATCTATTTTGGGAGCGTCACAAAACATGTTCGTATTTTCAAATTTTGACATATTTTTTGTTCGGGAAATGTGGACAGAAAGTGAAATCGAAACTTGAAAATGAGAAAGTCAATATTTTGACTAAATGTAAAAGTTATAGAAACTAACTAAAAAAATAAACTAGAAAAAAATAATAAGTTAAGAAATAACCAAGCCAAGTGAGCCTAGGGTTGAGATGACTTGGCTAAAGTTTAAGATGTCTTGGCTAAGGTTTATGATGGCTTGGCTAGGATAAATATGATTTAGCTTGGATTGAGCCAATGTGTATGAGCCATGGTTTGGATATGGAGCCATGTGAGGCAAGTCTTGGAGCCAAAGTATTAGTTGTTCCATGTGTCACTTGATTAATCAACTTGATGGCCATGTGTCATGTGATGACTTTTCAAGCATGTGGTGAATTGAACATATAAAAGGTGAGAAGAGAGGGAAAGGTTACCGGGAAAGGAAGGAGGGTGGATCAAGTGGTGAGTTACTTATAACAAATGATAAGTTTTTATCCAAACGACGCAAACATTTAATGTTTTGTTCCCTCCAAACAATTAAATTAGCCAAACAAACCCTTAAGTTGTCTAGCTTTAATTAGTTTTAATTAAAGTTAGGTAAGCTAACCGAAGTTGGTTAAGTTAAGTGTTGGATGATTCATTTAATCATCCAACACTTGGCCATTTTGTTTTTTTCATCTTTATTTCTTAAGACTAGTAAGAAAAGAGAGAGAAAAGAAAAGCAAGAAAGAGAGAGAGAGAGAGCTTGGATTCAGTTGAACAAGAGGAAAAGGAGGAAGAAGAAAACTTTGATTTTGATCATCTATCCAAGATCAAGAATAAGAAGAGCAAGAAAGGTAAGACCCCTAACTACTTCTTCCTTTTCATTTTTTTAAAAGCTTTCTAGTATGTTAGGAAGTGCTTTGTTGGTGGGTGTGTTTTAATGAAAGATCATGGAATGATCTTAGAGTGATAAGGGTGTATAAAGTTTAAATATGTTAAACTACTTGTTAAATTGCATGAAAAGTGGAACCAAGAATGAAATACAAACCTATGCGTAATGGAATGGAAAAAGGACTAAATAGAGGACTAGGGGCTATTTTGGAATGCTTTTTGTGTGAGCTTCCGAATGTAAAAATTAATTCTTAGGGTATTGTGTTATGCTCCTAGGAGTTACGAACATCACCTATTGGAACGGAAGCAAAAACTTATGTAACGAAGTCATGACGATTTTGTTTGTAAAACTAGTTAAAAGCAAAAAATAACTAGTGTGAACCTTGACTTTCGGATAAATTTCTGTTCTGATTGGCTTGTTGGAATTTTTTTTATTTTGGAGGTTATGTAGTATGTTAAGTAAGGAGTCCGTGGATATAATAATGACCTCATTTCGAGTACGGAGGTGGGAGTTATGCCATTTAGAAGGAGAAAAGTCAAATATGCCAAAAATAGAAAGTTAGTTTTCAAGAGGTTTTTGGGGCCACTGTTTCAGCTAGAAAATGGGTCTGGGAAAAATTTCTTCCCTAAGGGATTTGTAGTAGATGTTACAAGGAAGAAAAGGATGAAAGAACGAACTAATTCTGACTTATAATGATCAAGTTATGAGGTTCAAAGGAGGTGGGGTTAGAACAGTCAAGTAAGGACATATTACACAACGTCGCGCGATGCGATGCGTATCGAAGCATGTTGAGGGACGTCGAGCAACATGGTGCACATTGAGGCACGTTAGGCGACGTTGTGTGGGGTCGTGCATGTCACGGGCATGTCGAGGTGCCGTGTCGCGACGTCATGCGATTTTTTGACAATTGTTCTAAAATATTCCAACTTAAAAATAAAAATAAAAATATTAAAAATAATAATGGTAAATATTATAAAATGAATATTAATGGATATAAACCACCATAAGGAGTGGTCAGGAGGGTTGTGGCGTTCCCGAATGCCGCAACTCCGCAAGACGATTTTAAAGAAAATTGTCGCGCTAATTAAATTATAAAACACGAATAATATAAAATGAGTAATAATGTGATGTAAACCAATATGTGGAACTTTTATGTGACTAATTAATGTATTATTGTTAATTAAATGTGTAAGATAATTGAAGAGCATTTTTAAAGTAAATAATAAAAAACGCTAGTATTCCTAAACTCTTTCGTGCGTTTTATTTTTACAAATTATATTATTTTACGAGCTTTTTAGCTTCATTTACAGATTATATTAAAATGTCAATTTACACACTATTTATATATTGTGTGAAATCAAAACTTATGCAATAAATTTTTTGAATTACATAAGTTATTCAGTATGCTAAAACTTCATGTTATTTAAAGATTTAAAGTTCGATATTTTATTATGTATGTCTTGTTGTTTCGGCTAAAGACATGATTTGAATTTATTAAATTCTTAAATGTTATCTAAACCAAATTAAATTGGTAAGGACTCTAACTCAAGTCTGAGATGAACAACCCTATTATTAGGGAAAATTTTGGTCGAATTTTCGACTGGCCTTCGCAGTGTAAAAATAAACGCAAATAGTCGTTTAAAAGAAATAGGTTGTGCACAACATAAGTACAATATGTTGTTCCTCTAATGTACATAGAAAATGACGGTTATAGATGAATTTCTGTTAAACCTTTTATGAAAAATAAAATTTTCAAGGTCTTTTGGCCGCTCAGTATGTAGTTTCAGAAATGTTAAATAAAAAGGGAATTTATTATTATTATTCCTATTTATTCGAGATAGTTTCACAACTATTGTTCAGTTGTTGAAATGAAAACATGATTCTTGATTTTGTTATTATTCAGCTTTTACATTTGTTGAGCTTTTTAGCTTATTCTTGCTTTATATAAAAATGTTTTAAGCTAAGCTCGAGCGGGGCGAAGGCTCGGGTAAGAAAGACAAAGGAAAAGGAAAAGTTTCCAAGTAAAAGATATAATGTAATAGTTTAAGTTAAGAATGATATCTATTAAATAAAATGATGTAATAATTATTATATTATGATGCTTCCAAACTTTTAAAGGTCTTAGAACTTGGGAAGTTAGATTAATATGGTTTGTAATAATTTAGTAATTATATTTCTGCCTTTATTATTATGCCTAGTAGGTAGTACCGTGATGCACCATTGTTGGGGTTTAAAGGTACCCAAAATTAGGGGCATCACAACATTCAATTGCATCGTTGAAACCAAAGGAACATAAAGAAAGTTCTATTAACAGGTTCATTCAAATATTTAAGCAGATGTGATGCCCCCAATTCTGAGTACCTTTACCCTCAGATTCAGTGCTCGCGATCCAATACATACAAACATCTATTCTACGTATACCCATTATGTAGGATAACAAGCAACATTAGTAATAAATCTTACAAAAGATTACATACATATAGTCGCTTCCTAAGTTATCTAACCTTTAATATTACATAATAATAAAAGCAAATATTTACATCATTTACTTATTACACATCGAAACAAAAGATGGACTAGTAGACATGTATTTTTGCACTTTTCCCTTGCCTTTGTCTATAGATGGATCTCCAAACTTCTTGTTTTTAACTCAAATGTTTTATACAAGGATGAGCAATCAAATTTCCCAGCAAATATAATAACTTATAACAAGGCAGTTTATGAAAGAAACAAATGATTATTCTACAACAAAACGAGAAAACCTGTATTGGAATCAATCAACAATTATTTAAAAACTTTGAATCCATCGGAATAATCAATTCTCGAAGCATATAAAAGATATTGGACTTAGAGGTATACTGAGGGTCACAAAATCATAAACTATGTCCCAGGTTATCTAGTATTTCTACCATAACCTTTAACGATCAAAAGACTATAGACAAACCATCAACATAGTACGTCAGATGATCAGCCTTTTGTACCTATATATTGTACACAAACATATAACGCATAAGCAGAGTTCAAAACTATAGTCTCCGATAACATGTATCCTTTTATAGGGTTGTTCATCTCAATTTTATCAGAGGAATTTGCACCAGGCAATTTGGTTTGGTTTAGCTTCTCAAAGAAAATATGAACCTTTAGAACGTATATCGACTATGATCTAACCGAATCAAATGGCTTTAGATTTATAATAATATCTCATACTTGACTGAAACTATTAGAATATCGTTCTGATTCAAATCAAATAAAGATTGGATAACAATGTCATTTCGAATGGTTGGACATAAGTATGCCATGATTTAATAAACTTATTTAGAAACAGAGTTACCATATTTGCAAAAAGCTCATAATTGGACAAGGATTGCTTATCAAGAAATTGATTATAGAAAAGAGTTGAAATATTTGCCTCTACGATGAAACGTTATTGATTCTATCTGTTTTTGCTTACTCGAAGCGTTATTATCCCGCTAATACCTATGTAATATAATTAAGACAATACAAAGCTTAACATAAACGCATTCCACGAACTTCGATCAAAAACTCTTGTTTTTCAAGATTAATAACTTAATCTTAAATTTACTAACTACGTTAAATTTATTAGTCTGATTATAGATTAATTACACATTAAAATATATTTTATTATTTAACTACTCAAGATCAAAATCGGAATAAAAAATGAAAGTTGGAATGCTGGCTGGCAGCCAGCGCTGCAACGCTTGGGAGCAACGATGTCGCGCTGAGCCCCTGCCCAGAACCCAGAATTCCTAGTAATTTTTTATTTTTCTAGCCACTTTGAAAATTCATATCTTGTGATCTTCTTACTCAATTAATTTCAAATTTGTACATGTTTGAGATTATACTACATAATATATTAGAAAAATATTACATGACCAAAAAGAGTTCTCTAAGGCACGAATACAAAGGCTCAAAAGTTCCATGTTAAAACAAATTTAGGTTGAAACCATTTTGATAGAAAATTCATAAAACTCATGTTGGGCTTGTTTCAATACACTTAAACCACTTGAGTTATCTTATAACTTATGAATGTACATTATTTAGCACAAAACTTTAACGAATTCTCATGTTTTAACATAATAGCCTCATTGAGGCATTTTAACAAACTCTTTGTGTGCATAGCTTAAAAACTCGGGATTTCATAAGAATTTAAACATGTTTAACCACATATTCTCCAACAATCCACCAGTAAATCTTCGAAATCCATCTGATTACCCAACACATAACCTCCCACAACTAAACACAATAATCACATATATTATTTACTTTTATTTCATGAATTTAGAAAGTAAGTGGAACTTACCTCTCTTGTTTGATAACTTGGTTAAATCTTTGTTCCAAGCTTGTTTTAGGTTGAATTTTATCCTTCTGTTGCCAATATGTTACATAAATTCTTTTGTAACCTAAGTTGATGGTTTATATTTTTAAAGATTTTGTGGATTGTTTGTAGAATTTGATGTTTATGTTTGTAATTAATGTGAGAATAGAGAAGTTGGGCATAAAAGTACTTTGTATGAAACAGAAGGGATAGTAATAAGAAAGCTTATAATTGTTTATGCTTCTTAGCCTTTCTTTCATTTATCTGATATGCAGTATCCTTAATGGCCTAATACAATGACACCTCCAGCTTAAGTTTAATGACTAAGCCATGCATTAATCTTTTTAAGGTCTCAACATACATGACTTATATAACACATATTACATTATCATTATAAACCTTAAGTCATGTTTACAACATACATACATTATACGACATTCCTTCCACCCAAAAACATAATACATATATTACAATATATTTCCATACAATTTAATTTATGCATTATAATAACATATATTAAAATTATTAATCAAAATTGGATAATTATACATTTATAACATATATTGTGACGCCCCAAATTCGGGTTACCTTTATCTTGATCGGGTTTGGTGCTCACGATACTATCATATCCATACATCCCAACATATTACTAATTTAAACTTGTCTTAGATTACATATTATCTTGCTTAAATCTCAAGTTCTATAGAACTTTACATAACTTAAATACCAAATAATATTACAAAACATAAAACTAAAGGTAGTTATTACAATAACTACTTAAAGTTCATTTAAGCACATATGCTTAATAACAAATTATTCTGCAACTTTGCATTTTCCCTTATCCTTTCCGGACGTACCAGCGGGCTTGGTTTTAACTGAAAATATTATATTCCACGGGTGAGCAAAAGCTTGCTTAGCAAGGAAATAAACATTGGAATATAATAGAATAGAAATATACATATATAATTAATGAATTAATTAATGAGATACTGAGAAAAACAATCCTTTCAAAAGCTGTGTGTTTAAGAATCAGACTTTAGCATGTTGTAAGGTCAAATAACCAGCAAACTCTGTACTAGAATTGACAGTACTAAAACTGCAATCCATGTATACAAACAATTATTAAAACTGAACTATATCCTACACTTGTACTTTAGGGGATGAACCTAAGTACCCTATATTGTGCACAACATAACAATCTAATGACACATTACATGTCCTTCGGAATCATGTCCGGTCTTATGCCCAATAAAAGGGTTGTTCAATCATAACATTATATAAGAGTCGCACCACAACAAAATGGTTTGGAGAACATTAAATGAGATTATCATGAATGAATAATATCAATATATTTCAACATTTTTCTAGCTGAAATAATGGCATTGACATACTTTTAATATCATAAGAATAACTGAATTTGAAGCATTATAGTACAATAAGTTGAATAACTTGAAAAGATAGCTTTTGAGTTGAATACTATAATATAAACATAGTTATGAGAAAAAGGTTTGATATACTTGCCTTTCACTTTGATTAAACTTTTTAAGAAAGTGCTTTGCCACTAAGTAGCCTACATATATCTAGTATTGGTTTATTTAATTTTCTTTTAGCACAAAGTGTACTTTATTAATTTACATAGCTCAACTATGGTTATTGAAGTTGTATTCAATAACTATTAGATAAGTTACTTACTAACATTAAACCATCACATAGATAGCTTTTATTTGCAAATACAGTTAAGCACACATAAACACTTAGCTTGACACCATTCATTTTCACAGTTTAGTACATACATATATAGCACTTTCTTATAAATAGTTCACATAGGCAAACAACTTATTTATAGCTTAGATACATCCCAAAGCATACTTGATAAACCTCAAACATGTCATGATATATGATATAGATCTTAGATCATAAAAAACTTTTATTATTTTATTTAGTCGTGCTAAGACATTTACAAGCCTTAAATTTCAATTTTAAAATATAACTCAAACACAAAATTATGATTTTTGAGGTACTTTTGACGATTTTTAGTAATTTCTATAGTAACCTTTTGAACCTTCTATTTGTACAATATTATAGAACACATACGAAAATATTTTATTCTTCGTTTAGGTCTTTAAAACTATCAAGTTAATTAAGAAATTCAAAAACAGCCCCCAAATGGCCTGTTTCACACCTTTTCTTACCCAGCAAAATCTGCAGTTTTTATGATTTTCAAGGCTTCTTTGATGATTTTTATAATTTTTTGTATTAGGCTTTTAGACATGAACTATGGTCATACTTCTAGACTGTATACCAAGGTATTTTTGTGTTGGTTTGGTTACTCAAGTAAGCCTTTTATGTTTCTCGAAACTAATGCTCAAACTAGGTTGTTTATCACAGTTTTAACTTTTACTAACTTTGGTCAATACTTGCCATTTTCATTTTTGGCCTATTGGGTTCATTCCAACACTTGAATTATTACTAGTGAAGACTAGTTTTAGTATTTCCTTGACTTTGCTAAATATATATTTGGTTTTGACCTTCTAAACATAGTTTTTTCAAGCTTTTACATACTAATTTCTCAAGTTCTTGTATACATTAGCATTCCAACACTTGGAATAACCTAGGACACCTCTAACTCATTTGTCTAAGGTGTTAAAACTCAGATTTAAGTAAAATGGCAAAATCCCAATTTTACACTTCAAAAAATCTGCAGAATATGCAGTTTTATTTATTTTGTAGGTTGGTTTGATGATTTGTTTAAATTTCTGGGTTAAGTTCTTGGTTCAACCATTTTTCCCTGCATCTAGACCATACATCAAGGTATTTTAGTCAAGTTTTAGGTTTCTTATTTATGCCAATTAGGCTTCCCAAAATAGGGCACCAACTGGGCAGTTTTATTATAACTTTTTTACAAAAATTAATTGTTTTTGAACTTTTTCCAAAATTTTCCAGTTTTGGCCAATAGGATAGTCTAGGCATGTGTATTTAAGCTACTTAAGGATACTTTTAGCATCACCATACTTTATTCAATCATCTAGACAATTTTGACATATCAAAGCTCACTTTAGGCTTGAAAATAAATCTTAACTTGGTTTTCTTACAAGCTTTGGCCATGGCAATGATTGGGAACCATTATAAGCATGCATTAGCAACTTTACATGAGTTTATTTTAGTCTTATAAGTTCAGGTGCTAAGAATTACACAAAAAGTCCACTTTTGGTCTAATGCTCAAAACAATTTAGGCTTGGTTTCTTTAGCTTGTAATAGCTTACTTATGTCATATTATGACTATTGAAACTTGCCTATGTGATCCAGGTATGGTGGTTCTTCATTTTGGTGTTCATTGCTATTTAAAGCTTACTTTCATTGGTTTTTAGGCATGAATGTGCACAACACACCTTGTAGACCTTAACTAACTTAAGGAACAAATTTCAAATGATAAATATAAGCAATATAGGGACTTCATACTGTCTCACAAATTCAGTTGCCAAAATTTTCTATAACAGTTCATACATAGGCATAGTTTTGTCGATAATTTCATAAAATGTCCCCATGAAGGCAAAGGAAACCTTTAGGCATTCAAACAACTTTTAAAAAATGATATTAACATAAACCTAAATCCATTATCATGCTTGTAACATTTAGTTGTCTTTCTAATATCCAAAACAGTCCATTTATGTCATTTTAGGCATGATGTAGTACCACCTTACCATAACAGTTTCAAGTATTCAAATACAAGTATTATCACATCACATATTTACTGTATATATACTATATATTCATGCTTTAGAACACACCGATGTAATTCCTAATGTTTTAGTTCAAAACAGTCCTCTATAGGCTTTAAATTCCTCTAGAAAGCATGAGCTAGTTACATGGTTAACAAAGGATGGCATGGTCTCGTATTCACATGATCATAGACTGACTTTTGTACATAAAATTCAATATAATGCTCTCTATCCGGATAGCTCAAGTATTTAAAACACTAATCAGTGCATAACCAAGCCTTCTAGCTAGCTTACAAGTTCTCCAAAACAGTGGCCTGGTCTGGCCTATTTCAAACATGCCCATACTGTCCTGTTTTGGAATGAAAATGAAACTTAAGCCTCCACCATTATAATTAGCTTTCAAGATTCGATATATTTACCCCTTGTTATAGCATATAAACCACACTAGAATCAAGACATAACAGTCAACATTAAGCTAACTAACTCAATCAAAAAATTAATTTTTTTTGTTCATAAACAAAGCTATCATGGTATGTAATTTGCTTTAAAACATGATACATTTGATCATAGAATGATACTTGAGGCATTACTCTTACTATGATAGCATATAGATATGTTTTTAGACATGAATATCACATATCTAGTATGTTTCTATACCATAACAATCCCTACATTAGCATTTTATCAAACAGTTAGTAGGCATGCTATTTATTTATATGAAACAATTCATTTTCCTATCTAATTTACCAGCCGTTTGGATTTAATTGCTAAGGGTCTTTATACATATATCACATAATCATAACAATGTTATCATAACAGTCACTAATATTATCATAAAAAAGTCCATAACAAAAGTTCTTTGTAACAGCCCTTTTAAGTCACCCAACCACAAATCAGTCTATGCAATCATCAAAATGGAATGGAAAAAGGTTCAATTAACTAGTATACCTTGTCGGGCTGCTTGTTTATAGACTTCAAGATAGATAGATTGATGGTTTTTTTATTGATCAAGTCTTCTCCTTTACCAGTCAGATTCTTACACTTTCACTATATGACTTCTACTGATTTTAGCACTTAGTATATTGGTATAGCTACTGAACTTGGGTGTAAGGTGTGGACATATATGGCTGGACTTTGGCGAGCCATCATGGCTCTACTGCTGGCTTTCTTCAGCCTGTACCTGGCTATGTTATGGCCTCATTCAGCCCCCTGATAGAGCAGTCAGTTGGCCTCTATTAAGCTTAGCTGTTACACCCTACTTGGCCCCTATATTAGCTACCTTACCCCCTTGCCTCTTGCAGCAACTTGACCCATAACAACCTCCTATAGCTTAGCCTAGCATCTATTTAAATTATGGATAAATTACATATTCTATTACATTTTTAAAAATTATTACAACAATAGTGCACTCATAAAATATTTATATAATTAATACACCTTCCATATTTATTTACAATATTAGTGCAATTATGATTCCTTAATTTAGAAAATTAGTATGAAATTAGGATTCGTTAATTTAGAGATTCATAATAATGGAAACCAAAATATTTGTACGTATATCACACGAATTTGGCTACTTATTTTTGATTATTAATTAAAGTAGTGTTGGTTGGGAATATCAAAAAAATAAAACTTCGTTCTTTACATTACAATCTCCCTTTCTCTCTCCAACCCCAATTATCTTTGCGAAAACCAGAATCTTCCCACCTTAAGCCATCTGTTATCTTTCTCATCGTCTTCTCTTCCCTTTGATCAATTTGATTCGCAGTCGTCAGCCTTTAATTCAACCTAACGGTACGCTTATCCGGCACAAAAAATTATACATATTTCTCCTCGTTCCTCTCACTTCCCACTTTCTCTCTGCCCTCCTCCAACTTCCGCTGTCATGCCAAAATAATACAAAGATTATGGGCCGACCCTCCTCCTCCTCCACCCTCCTCCTCCACGCTCCGTCTCCCTCCGATGGTCGACCGGAAACCTCAATTGCTTCTCCGACGTCCTCTTCAGTTGTTTTATAGTGCAGTGGGTATTCAAACCTTCGTACCAAGGTAACTAATTCAGTTTTATTAAGTTACCAATTATTTTGAATGTGATGCAGTTGGTAGCCAAACCTTCATGCAGTTGGTTGCCAAACCTTCATACCAAGGTAACCAATTCTGTTTTATTAAGTTACCAATTTATTTTGAATGTAATGCAGTTGGTAACCAAACCTTCATGCAGTTGGTTGCCAAACTTTCAGACCAAGGTAATCAATTCATACTGCAGGTGTGGAGGTAGATTGGTTACCTTGGTAGAAAGGTTTGGTTACTTGGTATAAAAGTTTGGTTACCTTGGTACGAAGGTTTGGTTATCAACATTACATTCACTCTCTTATCTCTCTCTTTCCTATGCAGTGTTCTTATTTTCCTTTGGATATGAAATTGGAATTGAAATTTTCGGACATGAAGAAATTGTAAAAAATCAAATATCAACGATTAAGGTTTTAATTTCCAGTCCGGTTGTTGTGCAGAAGAGAGGGAAAAGGGCGGTGAAAGAGATGGAAAAGAATGATAAGGAATTACGGCTTATTGCAGATTTAAATGATAATGTTGCTGATGTAAGAACTGAAGTGATTGCTGGGAAATTATTGAGGAACAAAAAGATTGACAATGTTGTGGTTTCAAAGAAGAATGTGAGGAAGAGGATTACAAAGAAGAGAAGCGAATTTGAATATTTGAATTTGAATTATTTATTTTGAATTTGAATTTATTTTTGTTGTTAGATCTAATATATTTGAATTTGTATTATTAATTCTGGCAGTTATTTCTCCTTGATTTTAGGTTTCCTTATTATTGTGAATTAAATCTTATACTAATTCCATAAATTAAGGAATCCTAATTGCACTAATATTGTAAATAAATATGGCAAAGTGTATTATTTTATAATTATTTTATTGATGCACTAATAGTGTAATTACTTACTAAATGTTGTATATTATTGTAAAGGACCCTTAAATTATTAACTAACTAACCAATGAACAAACAAACTATTAACAAAAAAAAACAAACTCAGCACTTCATTTCACCCATGTGCGCTGTTGGAATGTTCTTAAGGCAAGGCTGGGAAGGGATTTTGTTTTAGGCCTAGTCCCTTTAACCCAATGTGTTAATTGTTAACTTACTAATTGGAACAAAACTTAGCCTATTTCCCCCCTAATGTGGGCAGCCAAATTGGGCTACAAGGCTGGGCATAGCTAAATTTTTTGGCTCAAGCAGTCCCCTTTTTGCATATCATTTGGTTTGTTGCATTGGGTCAAAGAAAAGGATTGATACTTCTTTGCTTTTAGGCTTAATGGAAAGGGTCCTTAACACTAATATACAACAATTAGAAAGTATTTACAATAATAATACATACACAAAATAATTACAAAAATAACGCAATTCACATTAATAAGGAAACCTAAAATCAAGGAGAAATAACTGCCATAATTAATAATTAAAATTCAAATATATGGGATCTAACAACAAAAATAAATTCAAATTCAAATTCAAATATTCAAATTCAAATCTTGATCTCCCTCACAGTAGCCCTCTCCTCCGCCATCTCGCCGCCTTCATGCTTCCTTTTTGACGGTTATGTCCATCAAGTTTGTTTCTGCGACTTCTCTTTCCCTCGTCAAATTCCTCTAACGAATGGAACCTACAAAGAGTGACATGGCAATTGAGAGTCTTGAGGCTTGGACAAACACTATACAGTGGTAGACAAGGATTATGTGCTAGATAGAACAAACATTTCACTGGCACATGAAAATAATTAAAACCAAATTATGCATATAAAAATATACAAGTACTGTAGTACATGATATTCATCATACGGTTGTGGTAAATAATCTCCAAAGCAAACTGATCTGTCCAGTACCATGTATCCGCGAGATTCTCCAGCACGACTCCGACACAATTCCGAAAATTCCAATTTCAATTTCATGTCTAAAGGAAAATAAGAACACTGCATAGGAAAGAGAGAGATAAGAGAGTGACGTGTAATGTAATATTGATAACCAAACCTTAGTACCAACCAAACTTTTATACCAAGGTAACCAAACCTTTATACCAAGGTAACTAAACCTTTATCACATTCAAAATAAATTGGTAACTTAATAAAACTGAATTGGTTACCTTGGTATGAAGGTTTGGTTACCCACTGCATGAAGGTTTGGCTACCAACCTCATCACATTCAAAATAAATTAGAAACCTAATAACACTGAATTGGTTACCTTGGTATGAATGTTTGGCTACCAACTACACTATGAAAAAACTACAGGTGTAGATGTTGATTGGTTACCTTGGTATGAAGGTTTGGTTACCTTGGTGTGAATGTTTGGTTACCAACTGCACTCTGAAAAAATTGAAGGTGTGGATTGGTTACCTTAGTATGAAGATTTGGTTACCTTGGTATGAAGGTTTGGTTACCAACTGCACTATGAAAAAACTGAAGGCCCAAGTGCTTTCTACCCACTACATCGTCAACATCATCTATCTCTGCCATATTTTGAACTTGAAGGCCCAAGTGCTTTCTAGATTCACGTCCTCACCTGCCATACTAGAAAAATTAATACTCAAGTGCTTTCTAGATTCACGTCCTCACCTAATATATCTCCTTGAGTTGGTATCCAATCCTAACACAACAGTGTGCATAAGGGGGATGGTAGCGTTGCTTTTGGGAGAATGTGTTCTATACAATAAAACTAGTGATGCCGGAAAGAATGCATTTAGCATTGTTGATGCCATTAACTAGAAAATTGGACTTGCATCATACTTCCTTAAATTCGATGACATGCATAAAAACTTATTTTTGTCATCTGCAAAGTCAGCCGAACCCCGTAAACCACTAACAAGATCCAGTGCAACTAGTATGGCAGAGATAGAAGATGTTGACGATGACGAATCAACTGATCAGACATTAATATGCAAAATATGAAGAAGATGTTAACAATGTTTGACGATGATGAATTAACGGGAAGAGATAAGGGAGATAATCGTGGGCCACGATTAAAGGATACCCAAATGTATTAATTTTGTAAATAAATACAAAAAAATGTATTACTTTTGTAATTATTTTATCTATGCACTATTATTGTAATTATTTCTAAAAATGTACTAAAATATGTAATTAATCCTAATGGAAATAACCTATAACATTTAAGAAATTGAAAGGCTTGTATGAAAATTAAGGTAACACAATTTATATAATCTTGGACCCTTATTAAATCTCTTTAGGTAAAGGAATGGTCCATAAATTCAAAATTAAAGTAGCACATTTACAAACACACATAGAAAATCTAATAGGGTCCAATATTAAAATATAGACTCACATTACCTAATAATATACATAGATTTTTATCCATCACAATTATGTAGACTAGTAAAAAGGTACTTTCACAAACATCATTAAAATGATGTTTTCCATGCATTTTAAGTTGCTTATGGTAGTACAAACTATTTTCTTTATTTATCACTAAATTATAATTTTTAATGGAATTAATTATATTATAATATCATTATTTTCTTGGACACATAAGTAGATTCATGTCAATAATCTTTCTCAATTAAGCCTTGTTGGCTTTCTTTTTCATTCTTGATATTTGAATACCATTATATTAATGTATATCATCATCCATTCCTATACCATTTATAATCTAAGATATTTAATTAATTATTAAGTAGTAAATACTTCTAATGCCACAAAAATTAAGTATAAATAAAATTAAAAAAATTATACCCAAAATTTGATATTATAATAACTCTGAATATTACATAAATTTTTTCGAGTCATTGCATTTATAAAAATTGCTTTTACTAATCATGTAATTAAATTCATCCTTGAAATAAACACTTTAAATGAAACGAATCAATTATTTAAATAAGTAATATTTATTTCATTAATTATTTAAAATAGCTCATTTAAACTTTTTAATTAAATTTTCCTTGTTTCCCTCCACAAATTGTTTTAAAACAATTTATTAAATATATATAATATCTATTTATTAATTAATTAAATGATTAATTTAATTTACATTTACTTGGCACGTCTATTTTGCCATTAAAATATTAAATAATTTCTTATTTTAATTATTACTTTAACAATTCAGTTATTTCACAAGACTTAATATTTTAGCTACATTTAATATTTATTGATTAACTAATATAAGTTAATCAGTTTCTCACTTAATTTTCATTTCTCAATTAATTCCATAATATTAATGGTTCAATATATTATACAAATACATTTATATTTAATCACAATTATCCACATAACATATTTTGTAAAAAAAATTATTTCATTTACAAAATATATACAGTGCAATATTCTTGGATGTTACATTTTTCACCCCTTATAAAGATTTCGTCCTCAGAATCGCACATTACAACTTAATAAAAAAGATGGGGGGTAATTTCTCTTCAAGTTCCATGTTGCATTTGACGCCCCAAAATAGGTCCACACAACCCATTTCGAGTCTCCAAATACATGGTACAAAAAATAACTACAGACTTCATTATTACAATTGTCATGCAAAATACGACAACACATATACTGTGAGTTTTAATACAAATATATGTAACTTTCATGGTGCCTCGACCACAACACCTTATAATGGTACCTTACATAAAGGTACAGTCAATAACTGTTTTAGAAATTAAAATATTTGGAAAATTCTAAAGAAAACTTTCATACATGGGAGGCCATGCATCTATGTTATGATAGATATCATATGACTTGAGAATCATCCTTGGTTGACCCAATAGACCCCAAAAAAAAAAATGAGAAGATTACTATCATGTTCTTTCCAATGGTCAGTCTTCTCTCGCCATATAATTATCTCCATTATCTCCAATTGAGAATTATATTTCAATCAAACTCTAAGATTATATAGGTAGTGCTCATAGATATAATCAGCAAGTGAATGTGCACAACTGTAAGACCCCGAATTTTATGAAATAAAAGTATTCAATTTTTTTATTTAGTAAATAGTTAAATTGATAAAAGTTTAAAGTTAAGGGTGATATATGTAAATTTTTCAAAATAAGCAAGTAGTTATAAAATATTCATTGTTGTCGGGGAATATTCGTTTGGTCGTGGAATATTCTTGTTGCTTAGGAAATATTCGTATTTACTACAAGCGACCATTTTGGGGCCCCAGAACTAAAAAGCGTTGGATGAAGAAAATGACACGAATGAGTTTTTTTAATAATAACGGCGTAACGGTTACCATTAAAACTGTTGGAATACCCGGTGGTTAAAATACAGTAATATGCGGTGTTGCACAGTAGCACACGATATTGCACAATAATTCTAATTATTGATTCTTATGTAAGAAGTCACTTCTCAATAATTGTTACAGTAATTACTATTCAATATTTTATTTTATTGATTCAATAATTGTTGCGTTGATATTTTATATTATTGATTCAATAATTGTCAGTGCACAGTATTTCAAATTATCAGATCAATAATTTATATTATTTGAATACTATTATTAGATAGCATTATTGGCAATGTCTAAGGAAGTTCTGTCTAGGAGGAGTTATTTAGTTGCGCGCCAGTAAGGAGAAATCTTTACCGGAAGGCCCCCTCTTTCTTGGGAACGACCTGGTTGTCAATATTGTAGTTCTATAATATTATTCGTGAATAATTAATTATTGATTTATATGATAAGAAAATATTTATTTTATGTAGATATAAATGAAGGAATTAATGCTGAGGTGTTTTATCAGTATTTTGTCAGAATAGAGGTGTTGAAAATCATCTGTATGTGGATTCCGATCATTTTCCCTTTAGAATTTGGAAAAAATTTCTTCTACAAATTTGTAGATAATTAAATTTCCTATGGAATACACATAAAATTCGTATTTTTCTGATAAACGGGTTATTTATTATGAATTATTAAAGTTCCAAAATAATTAATTTTTGGAGTTATAAATATTTTTCAAAAGAAAAATATTTTTTTTAATGTTGGTGGGCCCCGCTATTGTGCTGCTGAATTTGATCAAGGGTGGGCATGGATTTTTTTTAATAAAATATTATTTTATTAATTTTCTGCTTTGGCATTCTAAGCATTTTCTTATAAATAGGGTCCTTAGGTTAGAATTAAAAATCACACCAGAATCAGAAGTTTTCTCTCTTTATAATATCGAGCATATTTTTGTGAGTATTTAGATATCTTAAGTGTTGCTATATAGTGCAAGTTTTCTTCAGTATTATATCCGATATTCCAGTCAAAAGTGCTATTCTTTTGAGGTAAGGGATGGTAAGGGATGTTATTTTTTTCAAGTAAATGATGTTATTTCCTTTAATATCATTATACCAAAATATTGATATGAATTTTATTGTGAAACTTTATATTTTTCGTGTCAGGGTTAATATTCACGTATACAACACTATTCACGTATACGACACTATTCATGTATATGGCACTATTTATGTGTACGACACTATTTATGTGTATGGTACTATTTATGAATACGGGGTACTATTAGCGGGGTACTATTCACAAAGTACTATTCACGACAAAAAAATGATTCTTTTCTGTCCAAATTATTTTTGATACGTGAATATTATTCTTGAAATTACTCTACAAAGTAATATCATGTTGACGATTTGGATATTTTTAAACTCTGGATATATTAAAAATCTTTAATATTTATCCTTGCTTTCGTTTGATTGATGCTTATAACATAGTCATTATCCTCATGCTTATATTGTAACAAAAGTCATCTTTGGCCCGTAGTGCATAGATGGACTGTTGATTATTGGTTTTACAGTTGTATATCTTTGGCTTATGTGCAAAGATGAACTGTTGATTGATATCTTTGGCCTGTAGTGCAAAGATAGACAGGTGTATGACATGATCATGACCACTAGTGATACTAACGAATATCCTTGTCCCGTAGTGCATGGATAATTCGATGATGTGATTGGCAGGATCATGACCATTAGTTAACAGATTAAATGTCTCGTCAGTAGTAGTAATCGATAGACAACATATTGGTATGATCATTGTTATTACATTTGAATATCGTTAGCCTTTGGGGTAAGGATATTGAGCAAATTAACATTCTATTAAGCCTTTGTGGCAAGGAGAAACTATTGATTTACATGATTATAAATATGAATTGTGAATTTAACTATAATCTTTAGTGGTTCAGGTGAAGACAGGTGATGAAAGTTTTCTTTGTCTTGGATGCAACAAAGAACTGTTGATGAGTATTACAGGAATAAAATATTAATGATGGACTTTTAATTTGGAGGAGATAATAGACATTATGTTCTACTTGACTCTTCTAATGGATTGTTGATTCCGCTGCAATTATGGTTGAAAACTTTTATTATCTACCATATGTTCTAAATCTCTAATTTATTACTGATGAAGGCTATTTATAAATTATTTATCTTAGTCATAATATTTTTTACTGGGCCATTTGTGCTCACCCTTTTACTTCACAATTCCTTTCAGGTAATAAGACTGTAGCTGGGTCGAGCGGAAATAACAAGGGAATAGTGTGATGGTTCGAGACTGTGGAAGTTTCCCAATACATTATAAAACAACATATAATTGTATTGAGGACCTAAGATGGGTATGTTGTATATTATACGTCATTTAACCGTTGATTTTGGTGAACAACAATAGGGTGATGAGAACCCGACTTTGAAAGCATCAAAAGTGCACCTCATTAGTATGAACATGATAGTAATCTTCTCATTTTTCTTTGGGATCTTAAAATATTTGCTGCTGTATTTTATATGACATTGGATACTGTCTATGAGATAATATTCGTGTTAAAACTCACAGTCTATGTGTTGTCATATTTTGCACGACAATACGACAATTGTATTAATGAAGTTTGTATTTGGAAATTGTGTTGAGTGTATTTCGTGGCGACCCAGAATGGGTTGGGTGGATTGGACCTATTCTGGGGGCGTTATAACAACCATGTCTTATGATAACACGAAGTCGTATGTCATTAGACATCTTGTATGATAGTGGCAAAACACCATTCCAAAGTTGGGTTCACCTCACCCTATTCGGTTTGCCAAAATTAACGGTTAAATAACGTATAAAATACGACACACTTATCTAAAATTCTCAATAAAATTATTTTTATATTGTCTAGGAGAAACCTCAACAGCTATAGACCAACGTTCTATTCCCCTGTTACCCCCGCTCAACCCAGCTACACTCTTACTACCTAAAAGGAATTGTGAAGCAAAAGGGTGAGCACAACTAGCCCAGTAAAGAATATCATGACTAAAAATAATTAAATTATCAATAGCCTTCGTCAGTAATAAATCAGAGATTTAGAACATATGGTAGATGATAAAACTTTTCAACCATAGTTGCCACTGAACGAGCAATCCATTAGAAGAGTCAAATAGACCATAAAGTCTATTATCTTCTCCATGTTAAAAGTTCACCAACAATGTTTTATCCCTATAACATCAATCAACAGTTCCTCTCCACAATCATGCGAATAACTCATAATCATAATTGTGGTTCTAATTTCCTCTTCGTACCCAGGACGAAGATAATTTTCATCACCTGTTTTTACCTGAAACATCAAAGATCATGGTTATACCAAATCACAGTTCCTGTTCATAATCATACTAATAAATTCATCTTTGCACTAACGACCAAAGATATTCATCAACAGTTCATCTTTGCACTACAGGCCAAAGATATTCAACAACAGGTCATCTTTACACTAAGGGCCGAAGATATTCAACAACAGGTCATCTTTGTACTACAGGCCAAAGATATTCAACAACAGGTCATCTTTGCACTACAAGCTAAAGATATTAATATCTCAAAGAAATATATAATCATTTTAGAATTTGTATAAACAATAATTATAACCATGTTGATCAATTCACCTTTGCACTTAAGCTAAAGATATTCAATTGTAAATTCAATGGTCATGATCATATCAGTCAACAATTCATCTTTACATTCAAGTCAAAGAGAAATTTCATTACCAAGATTATAAAAATGTTATATATGATAATAAAAATAATATGATCAAAACATGGATTTAATTTCAAGAGTAAGATTCATAAATTAACGATAATTTGGTCAGAAAAAAAAACTAATTTTGTTGTGCATAGTACCCCGTGAATAGTAACCTGTACATAGTACCCCGTATTCGTAAATAGTATTGTATACGTAAATAGTGCTGTATACATAAATAGTGTCATATACATGAATAGTGTCGTATACGTGAATAGTACCGTATACGTGAATAGTGTCGTATACGTGAATAGTGCTGTATACGTAAATAGTAACCCCGACACAAAAAGGTAAAAAATTCACAATAAAATTCATATCAATATTTTGGTATAATGATATCAAAAGAAATAATATCATTTTATGAAAAAAAAAATAACATCCCTTATCTCAAAAAATAGCACTTCTAACTGAAATATCGGATATAATACTGAAGGAAACTTGCATTGTATAGCAATACTCAAGATATCTAAATACTCACAAAAATACGCTCGATCTTATAGAGAAAGAAACTTCTGATTCTGGTGTGATTTTCAATTCTAACCTAAGCACCTTATTTATAGAAAAATACTTAGAATGCCAAAGGAAAAAATTTAATAAAATATTAATATTTAAAAAAAAATTCCTATGCACACCACATCACTTTCATCAGCACACACAAGTGGGTCCCACCCACATTAAAACGTTTTTATGAAAAAAATATTTATAACTCCAAAAATTAATTATTCTGGAACTTCAATAATTCATAACAAATAGCCCTTTTATCAGAACAATTTGATTCTTATGTCGATTCCATAGGAAATTTAATTCTCTACAACTTTACAGAAGAAAGTTTTTCCAAATTTCTAACTAAAAATGACCGAAATCCACATACGAATGATTTTCCACACCAAAATACTGATAAAAACCTCAGTACTAATTCCTTCATTTATATCCACATTGAATAAATATTTCCTTATCTTATAAATCAACAATTAATTATTTACAAATAATATTATAGAACACTAATATTAACAACTAGATCATTCATAGGAAAAAGGGGGCTTTTCGATAAGGATTTTTTCTTACTGGCACGCAATTAAATTGTTAGGTTTGTAATATTCATGAACGCAATCAAATTGTACAAAATAAGCGGAAACGTGATAAAATAGAGTTTTAAAAAAAATTTATAAACCATATACCCGGATCATCCTTTATGTATAATTATTAATTAAACGAAAAGATAAAAGAACAAGAATCATACCCTTGAATATTTGAGCTTTTTTAGGTATAAGTTCACCTCCAAATCCTTTTGCATTCAACTTGAATCCACCGGGTTTGGTTCCTTCCTTTGATCAACGTTAGCCACCCAAGTGCTTGGCCTCTAGAGGTGATCCACCGAGGAAGAAGAAAGATTCAAGAAGATGAGTGTTTGGCAAAACCCTAGTTTTTCTATCTCTCATAGAAAGGGGTGTACTCTCCCAACTATTGAAATTACGTCTGTTGTGAAAAAGTCAACAACACCACACACCCATAATAAGACTCCTCTTATTTATAGATGTAGACAACCCTCCTTAAAATTAAGGAATTAGGTTTTATTTTAATTAAGTAAACTCCTTTAATTAATTAGGCTCTCAATCTTATTAGGAATAATTAATTAAACTCTTTTAATTAATTAGCCTCCTAATTTTATTAGGATATACGAGAGTACTTTTATTAATTAATTCCCAAACTACTTTAGAAATTGCATAATAATAATAGTAATAATAATAATAAGACTCCTCTTATTAATTTATACTCCCTCCTATTCAGATTAGATGACATTTTAGAGTTAAGCACACTTATTAAGAAATAACACAAAATATCTTTTATGTCTCTAATTAATTATTTCTCTTTCCACAATTGTCTCTTCTCATTCTCCACAATTATCCCTAATTAATTATTTCTCTCTCCACAATTGCATTTACTAAGCATATTAAATAGAGGGGTAAATTAGGAAAAAATAGTGCAATATTGCATAGAGATTCAAAAATGACACTTATATAGAATAAAATTAAACTTCCTAAAACGTCATTTAATCTGAATAGGAGGGAGTATTTAATATTACCAAAATATTAAATAATAAATATTAAGCTATTTAATTTATTCCATCATCATATATTAAATTACACATACTTAACTTATTATTATGATTATGCCATTTGCTTCTTAAATAATTATTATTCCTTTTATGGTGTGACCCTTTAGGTTCTCCACATTACACCGGTTGTGAATAAATCAATGAGAATAATTCTAATCTTATTTAAATAAATAAATTAAACTATTAATTTATTTAAATAAATAATATTTATTCTGTAATAGGGATAAGCCTCCCTAGCGATTTACAACTTTTCAGATAATATAGATTTCAACATTAATCATAAAAGAACCTTTGAGTAAATAGTTACCGTACAATTCTATCCTTCCACCATACAATGTCCCAATTAAATATAAGACATGAAATTACTGTCAAGTCTTATTTTATTTAATTATATGTATTTCGACTCTTAAATGCACAACTCCAAATAATGCAAATTAGAAACTTCTTTCTAATTTCATTCTGCCTTAGCCAAGGACTACTGGATTGTCATTTATCGAATCACATAAGATATTTCTCTTCTTTTACTAAAAGCGGTAGATTCTTTATTGATCATACATTATCTCCATGTACAACTTATTATACCCAAACATACCCTTTGATATACCCTAAGGGTCTTAGAGAATAAGTCAAAGTATAGCTCATCACACATAAGATACTATGATGACCTCAAGTCCAAGGATCACTTGTACTATTATCACTACAGGAATTCCTATTGACAGGCAAGTGAAACTCCATTAGGTATTCCTTAGCGAGCCACGTTCAATGAACTTATTCTCTAATAAGCACCTACATACTTGCTTTAGTGTCTCCACACAAATGATCATGAGATCAATCATCCTCATTCAATGAGCAAGCAACGTATATACCAATATATCTGGATTCACTAATTCCAAATTTAGTAATCCAACGATTTGGAACCATTTTATTTTTAAGCTTTCTAAGAATTTAGATCTCATTAGAATGATCATCATCATTATTCTAAAAGCATTGCTTAAAACTATGGGTTTATCACATATTATAAAACAACATCATGTAGATAATTAAAAGCCTTTAATAAATTAATACTTTTTATTAATAAATGAATAAGATTGTTACAAAGTATATGCCTTATCATCAAACATGATTGGCTTGTGTGCATACTACTTTCAATCTCCCACTTACACTAAAGCCAATCGCCATGGTATCTCAAGCCCTTCTTCTCTAAGTGACGATTATCCTGCTGTTGGATAAGCTTTACTTAATGGATATGTAATGTTGTTCTTAAGAGTCCACTATCTCTATAATGATTTCCCATCTTTCAATGATTCCTATAATCAAATGAAAGTGCCACAACACATGTTTAGATCCAAGATGCGACTTAGCAACTATTCCTAGTTCTGTAATGAACTTTTCATCCAAACAATCAACTTGCAGCTTCATTTATAGCTATATACTTTGTCTTTATCATTAAACCAGCAACTCTTTGCTGTTTGAAACCTTTTCAATTCACTGCACCACTGTTCAATGTAACCCTTTACCTTAAAGTAGATTTTCTGTCGTCTTGGTTTGTCTAAAAAACTTGAGTATGTTAAGCCCTCTAGTTTTAATTTAGACCCACCATGAATATGATCACATCCTTAGTGCCAGTTAAGTACGTTAAGATGTTTTTCATCGACTTATAGTGAACTTCTCCAGAATATAACCGATCAACATCAGGTCTCGTATATTTCATTGTATACATGATTGTCACTCATGTGATCTCTCTTTTCAGGAGTCTATGGGGATTATTAAGAGAGATATACTCCATGGCTCATCAACATGAGACATCTCTTAGAGTTTGCCGTGCTAAACAACTTTAACATCAAATAAATATATGTTTCTTGGGTTAAGCCGAGCATCCTTTTAAATCTATCTATATAGATTTGTATTCCCAATTACGATACTCTTCCCAAATTATTCATGGAGGAATATTTTGACAACTTTATCTTTATTGATTCTAGCATTGACATGCCATTCCTTATCCATAGAATATCAATATATAATACTAGGAATGTCACAACGCTCCCACTGACCCTTTTTTACACACTAGGTTCATTCTTGTTTTTTGATAAAAGCAAACTCTTTTGATTGTCTCATCAAAACAAATGTTCCATATTTGAGAAGCTTACTTCAATCCATTTCTCTGAGTGTCTACAACTCTTACCTCATCATATGTAACTAGTTCATCATCTTCTATGATGTGTAACTCATCATCATCATCTATGATGAATCCATACCTCCTAGGTATCTTCTTTGACTATTCCATTTATGATTGATTTGTGGTACAATAAGTTCATCTACTGTGTTCATCTTATTTGACTTATAGTGTTTTGTGGTTCTTGAACTCTTCAAGATTCTATTATCCCCCCACTAGCCCCTTCGATGATAAACACCTTTATTTTAGAAGGCATCGTGTTTCGCAACAAACACCTTTTTCTAAGTAGGATTATAGAACATATACCCTAAACTTACTTTAAGATGTCCCACAAATCTACACTTGTCAAATCTTGTCCCAAACTTATCCCTTTGAAACCTTTTCACATAAGCTGGATAACCCCTTATCTTAACATTCTTAAGATTAGGAATCCTCTCTGTCCATAACTCTTATAGAGTCTTGGGGTCATATTTTGAGGTTACCTTTTCCGTAGATATGCAGCCATTTCTAGGGAATGACCCTAGATAGATACTGGAATGTCGGTAAAATCATTATGGACCGTACCATGTCCAATAAGGTATAAATTTTCCTTTCAAATACATCAATCAATTATTATGTATCAGGAGGCATCCATTATGAGAAAACCATTTGAGATGATCTAGAAACTTATTGCACAAGTATTTATTCCTTGATCTAATCAAAGAATCTTAATACTTTGCCAATTTGTTTCACTTCTGAATTCTTTGAACCTTTCAAATAATTTACACTTGTATTTCATCAAATACACACATTCAACTCTTTAAATGATCATATCCTTTTCTTATACTAGTTTGTTCAATTTGTAAAATAATTTTCACGTAAGTCAAGTATACAAAATCCATTAAGTAATATTCCAGTTCTATACAAAATATTATTATTATAAATGGAACAACAATTGTTCTTAAATATAATACCAAAGATTTCATTGTCCAACAACAAAATGGAAATAATGTTTCTAAAAAGAACTGGAATACAATAACAACTTATTGACTTAATTAATAGATTTTCTTGTAGGCATTGCTAAACTATAAGTTTCTATGGCTAATGTAGCAACTTTTGCTTCATTTCCTACACATAGGATTACTTATCTTTGTTTAGCTTTCTACTTCTGCTTGGTCCCTTCATAAATCTATATTTATTATAACCAAAGTCTGTATCCAATACCCAAGTAGAACCTTGACTTAAAGAAAAATTTATTTTAAATCATGGACAAAATTGTATTTGTAATCGAAACTTCACTAAGCTTCTTCTGGTTAGCTCTGCAAGATGTTTCTCGCAGTTTCTTTCCAAGTGTCTTGGCTTATTGCAGTCGAAGTAAACTCTTTTACAATCCGTATCAGTTTTGTTCTTATTATCCTTTGTATTTGCCTTTCTATTTACCTTCTTAGAATTGTTCTTCTTTTTAGAAGATCCTTAGGCCCCTACCAGTAAGACTTGGTCTTTCTTGGTTGGAAAGTGACTCTCAATATTTGTCAACATGTTAAGCAAATCAGAGAGGCTGATATCTAGCTTGTTCATATGAAAAATTCACAACAATTGTGAAAGGAGTCCGGGAGTGAGTGCAAGATCAAATCTTGGCTCAACTCTCCATCCATGACAAAACCTGTTGTCCTAATTAATCAATCAAATTGATAATGTTATGAACTTTTATTGTACTGTAGTGTTATCGGTCATTCTAGATCGAAAAAGCTCCTTAGATATCTGATATCTATCAGTCCTACTTTCCTCACCATCAACTACTTGATGTGCAGGAATATAGTAGGAGCATCCATAGTTTCATCATCGACGGCAAGCACGCGTTACTCATGGATACGAGAATGATGCATTAAGCCAATTGTGCATCATCTTGTCACTTTCTAAAAGTAGCAATCTCTTCCTCAGAGGCATTGTCTGCAACCATTGCAGGGATAGACGTATTAAGGACATAAGATAGCTTTTCAGCCATGAGAACTATTCTCAAATTCCTTAACCAATCCATTTAATTCGGTTCGATTAAATAACATCTAATATGCTTCATAGTGATAGTAAGTTAGACATTGTAAAATTTTATAAATGAATTTATAATTAACAACATTTTAACATACATTCTTTTATTAATTACCAAAATAAATTAGGTCTTGTTTTAAATTGGTATCTCCCACTATTTTCATCAAACTATATTACCCTGACTTATATAGTTCGGCAAAATCTAATTAAAGATTTGCTAGTAAGAATAAGAATCCCATTTCAAATATATATAGCCTTGTGTTGACACACCAAACTATATATAAATAAATAGGTAGACAAATCTTGTCAATTACATCAACTATGCAACTCTTTGTATTTTGCCTCTTAGATTATTTTGATCAAGTGGTGGCACATCCGAATCAAAATTATCCAAGTTAAGTCCAACCTAGCACTCCATATATTCAAAAAAGAAAAATACTGTCATTGTGGTGACACAACAAAACAACATTGTTCAATTTTCTTTATAAGCATCAAATGTGATAAATTAACATGTCAAAGAATTAAGATAAGCCTTGTGGTGACACAACAAACTTATAATAATTAATTGATACTCTATTATTTTTATCGTGCTAGAAGGCGATGTTCGATATTCCAAATATCTTTGAACGCTTAGGACTTAATAAAAAATTTTTGAGGGGTTTGCATGTTATTAATTTGTCTCATCTTGTTTAGCGCGCATGCACACACGCACACACACACACACACAGATATATATATATATATATATATATATATATATATATATATATATATAACATACGCGTCATATTAATTAACATGCGAAACATGTTTGCATAATATATAATTTATATATATAGTATAAGCATGCACATATAGAATACTATATTCTACCCGGATTGATTATGGACTTTTATTCTAGTTTGGTTCACTAGAGCTACTAAGTGAACCAAAAGGTCAAACCCTAGGGGTGCAAGAATTAATATTTAAATATAACTATTACATTTAAACTCGGGCTCCATTACAAACGGGTCTTCAAGCGCTCGTTGTTCCTTGATCTCCAATTCTTCAAAATTAATTCTAATTATTCCTATTACAAAACTATTTAAAATAAATAGAAACTTTGATCAACAGTCAAGGGGAAGTACATAGGAGGGAGTAAGAATTTACATTAAGAAAAAAATTTAGAGAAGGCGAGGTACGAATGCCCCATTTAATAAAACACATACATTCACTCATCAAACTAAAATAAAATCCAATCACATTGGTTAATAGTCCATAATCAATCACATTTATTATCATATATATATATTGTAACAACCCCAAAATAGGTCCATTCCATCCAACCCATTCTGAGTCGCCAAATATATGGTACGAAAAACAACTACAACTTTATTACAACAATTGTCATGCAAAATACAACAACACATATCTTTGTGAGTTTGGATACAAATATATACCAATCAGTAAGACGTCACAATGACACCTTACATAAAGGTATAGTCAAAAACTGCTTTTAGAAATTAGAATCTTTGGGAAGTGCTCATGAAACCTTCGTATATGGGAGGCCATGCTTTTAGGTTATGGTAGATATCATATGGCCACGTAATTATCCTTGGTCAATTCTAATAGACCCCAAAGAAAAACAAGAAGATTACTATCGTATTCTTCCCAATGGTGAGTCTTCTCTTGACATATCATTATCTCCATTGTCTCTAATTGGGTATTATACTCCAAACAAACACCAAGATTATATAGGTAGTGCTTGTAAATATACTCAAGCAAGTGGATGAGCACAACTATGTCTTATGATAACACGAGGTTGTATGTCATTAGACATCTTGTATGATAGTGACAAAACACCCTTCCAAGTTAAATTCACCTCACCCTCAACATCTATAGACCACCACTTTATTCCTCGCTATCCCCGCTCGACCCAAAACTACACCTTTATTACCGAAAGGAATTGTGAAACAAAAGGGTGAGCACAACTAGCTCAAGAAAAGAATATTATGACTAAAGATAAATAAATTATCAATAGTCTTCATCGGTAGAATAAATCGTAGATTTAGAACATATGGTAGATGATAAAACTTTTCAACCATAGTTCAAATGGAATGAGCAATCCATTAGAAGAGTCAAACAGACTATAAAGTCTATTGTCTTCTCCATGTTAAAAATCCACCAACAATGTTTTATCCTCGTAACATCAATCAACAATTCCTCGCCCACAATCACGTGTATAACTCATAATCGTAATTGTAGTTCTAAATTCCTTTCCTCATCCAAGACAAAGATAATTTTCATCACTTGTCTTTACGAAACATCAAATATCATGGTTATACCAAATCACAGTTCCTGCTCATAATCATACTAATAAATTCATCTTTTACCACGGGTCAAAGATATTCATCAACAGATTCATCTTTACACTACAAAAGCTAAAGATATTCAACAACGGGTCATCTTTGCATTCTGCCAAAGATATTCATCAATAATTCATCTTTGACTACAAAGCAAAGATATTCAACAACAGTCCTCTTTGCATTTCGAGCAAAAAGATATTCATCAATAATTCATCTTTGCACTACCGGCTAAAGATATTCAACAAAAGTCATCTTTGCATTACGAGCAAAAGATATTCATCAATAATTCATCTTTGCCTTTCATGGCTAAAGATATTCAACAACAGTCATCTTTGCATTACGAGCAAAAGATATTCATCAATAGTTCATCTTTGCACTCATGGCTAAAGATATTCATCAGCTTGGTCATGTTCATTTAAACACCTGCTCATCTCTTTTTTACACCAAAGCCAAAGATATTCTTCGTAAATCATTCATCTTTGCATTGATTTTATCCACGTCCAAAAATACCTCAAAAATAATCATAGTGGTGTAAAATTCAAGAATGATCAAAACATGGATACAATCAAAGCTAGTATCCAAAATAGATATTTTAGATTAAAAGAAAAATTTTTATTTTTCGGTAGAATAGTGCCGTATTCGTGAATAAAGTCAGATACGTGAATAAGGTCGTGATACGTGAATAGTAAATCTCGACACCAAAAGATAGAAATTCCACAAAAAACATCTTCACGCTTCATGAATAGTACTCGTGAATAGTAACTCGTGAATAAGTAACTCATGAATAGTAACCCCGACATAAAAAGTTTCAAATTTGATAAAACTTCAGATCAACATTTCAAAGATAATGAAATTGAAGAAATAATATCATTACTGAAAAAATAATATCCTTACTATCCCTTACCTCAAAGAATCAAGATTTTTAAGGAAATGCTCTGAAATAATCTTTGAATGAAACTTGTCTTGAATAAAGAACTCACCAAGTATCTAAATACTCACAAAATACACTCGATAATCTAGAGAGAAAAGAGAGAAAACTTATGAATTCGGTGTGATTTTCAATTCTAACTTAGCCCTCTATTTATAGGAAAATGTTAATTCACCAAGCAGACTTGACCAAGCACTGATGGCTTTTACTCGCTACTATTGCCACCCACCACATTTGAAATAAAATTCAGCACATTTCTTCACCAACCACAAGTGGGGCCCACTCAATTCTAGAATTTTCCACCAAAATCAATTATAAACCTAATTTCCGAATCCGACACCTCTTAAAATTCACAACAAATCATTCGTGCATTTTTAACGGTTCGCAATTTGTGGACATATACTCAACTTATGTATGTATAAATATACCCAAAAATTACTACAATCCAACTATTCGGATTAAAAATTATAACCCCGCAATATATCTCAAAACCCCGATTTGATTTTTTAATACCTCCAATCCGATAAAATATCGATAAAACACCTCAACAATAATTTCTTCATTTATAACCACATAAATAAATCCATCATTTATATCCACATAAAATAAATATTTCCTTATCATATGAATCAATAATTAATTATTCACAAATAATATTACGAATCACAATTATGACAACCAGTAGCTTCCTCAGAAAGAGGGGCTTTCAATAAGGATCTCTCCTCATCGGGCGCCGCAATTAGGTGACCAAACCTCTCCTTAGATGTAACTTTCTAGACATTGCCAATAATGTTATCTAATAATATTATTCAAATAATATGAATTATTGATCCGATAATGGGAAATCTTTCGTGCGTTGACAATTATTGAACAACAATAATATAAAATATCAACGCAAAGAATTATTGAATCAATAAAATAAAATATTGAACAAGAACTCACCGTGAAAATTATTGAAAGTAGTGCCATCTTACGTAAGGATCAATAATTCAACAAATACTGTAATACCGTGTCATCTCTTGTGCAACCACGCCAGACATCAGATTTTAACCATCGGGTATTCCAACAGTCTTACCTTGACAGAATAACCACGCCGTTATTTTTAACCAACTTATATTTGTCGCTTTTCCTCATCCAATCGCTTCAGTTATGGGGCCCACACATGGTCGCTACCGTCGCATTTAATATTCCCAAAGCAAATTTAATATTCCACGACCAAACGAATATTCCCGACAACAATGAATATTTTATCACCACTTGCTTATTTTGAAGTATTTATGATTTAACCCCTAACTATCCACATTAATCAAATCAACCCTTACTATTTCAAAATAATAAATAAAGGAAATTCCTTTTTATTTAAAAAATTTCGGTCTTACAACCTCCCTCCTTATGAAATTTCGTCCTCGAAATTGACGACGTACTGTGTGTTTCAAAAGATGAGGATACCTCGCTTTCATTTCCGTTTCCAATTCCGTGTCATTTCCTCTATAGCATGATTCCTCCACAAAACTTTAACTTGTGGTATGACCTTTCTTGCGTGGGACATGCTCCTTCCTATCCAAAATCTTGAAGGTACCTCCTCATATGTTAAGTCTTCGGCTATCTCGTCCGGTTCTAACTCAATGACGTAATTCGGGTCGTCCACATATTTACGTAACATCGATATGTGAAAAACGTTATGAACACGCGTCATACTTAGCGTTAAGGCGAGTTTATAGGCCACAGTTCCTACTCGATCGAGGATTTCAAATAAATCGAAGGTTTGAGCTTTCCTCACCTCACCGATTCTCGCTTTTGAAATAACAACTTCTTGCACCTCCTTCTTCAAATTCATTTAGCTGTGTGTAGCTTGAGGCAAACTTTAACTTTATCGATTAAAGTCGATTATACTCAGATATCATCACGCACTCAGTATATCATCACGTGGGTACCTAGAGTTTTCATCTCCATCTCTATTATTTGTATATTATACTGAAATGAGTCTTTGACAATATCATACTCAGACTTGTATCGATCTTCTACTCAACACGTCGCCTACCACGCTCGCTTCCAGGATGGCATGGTCGTAACATATCTTTGAAATGAGTCTCCTCGTCTCGATTTTGCATGAACCGAAAAAAGCTTCTAAACATCCCCTCGCTCATCATCGCTTTCGGTGGTGTTATTCACGGAGGTACATTGTCACTGTTGCACGTTCTCCTCGTTGTTAAGTACAGGCATCTCCACGGTCTCATTTACTCCACTATTAATATTCTCGATTCGACATTCTCAAATCATCGTCATAAAACAAGGGTTAATTAGGAAATCAATCACATAATATCCCTATATCTCGAATTAACTAACAAATAAGCTTAGGTAGGACACACTAGCGAAGGATTTACTCTGCTCTCCCTCCTAGTTCTATTCCCCGATCTCCGCCAGAGATCATATCCTAAGCTCGATGCAAATGTAACAACCCCAAAATAGGTCCATTCCATCAAACCCATTCGAGTCGCCAAATATATGGTACGAAAAACAACTACAACTTTATTACAACAATTGTCGTGCAAAATACAACAACACATATCTTTGTGAGTTTGGATACAAATATATACCAACTCAGAAGACGTCACAATGACACCTTACATAAAGGTATAGTCAAAAGCTGCTTTTTAGAAATTAGAATCTTTGGGAAGTGCTCAAGGAAACCTTCGCATACATGGGAGGCCATGCTTTTAGGTTATGGTAGATATCATATGGCCTGTAATTATCCTTGGTTGACCTAATAGACCCCAAAGAAAAACAAGAAGATTACTATCGTATTCTTCCCAATGGTGAGTCTTCTTCGACATATCATTATCTCCACCTGTCTCTAATTGGGTATTATACTCCAAACAAACACCAAGATTATATAGGTAGTGCTTGTAAATATACTCAAAGCAAGTGGATGAGCACAACCATGTCTTATGATAACACGAGGTGTATGTCATTAGACATCTTGTATGATAGTGACAAAACACCCTTCCAAGTTAAATTCACCTCACCTCAACATCTATAGACCACCACTCTATTCCTCGCTATCCCCGCTTCGACCCGGCTACACCTTTATTACCGAAAGGAATTGTGAAACAAAAGGGTGAGCACAACTAGCTCAATAAAGAATATTATGACTAAAGATAAATAAATTATCAATAGTCTTCATCAAGAATAAATCGTAGATTTAGAACATATGGTAGATGATAAAACTTTTCAACCATAGTCATAGTGAATGAGCAATCCATTAGAAGAGTCAAATAGACTATAAAGTCTATTGTCTTCTCCATGTTAAAATCCACCAACAATGTTTTATCCCCGTAACATCAATCAACAATTTCCGCCCACAATCACGTGTATAACTCATAATCGTAATTGTAGTTCTAAATTCCTTTCCTCATCCAAGACAAAGATAATTTTCATCACTTGTCTTTACGAAACATCAAATATCATGGTTATACCAAATCACATTCCCTGTTCATAATCATACTAATAAATTCATCTTTGCACCACGGTCAAAGATATTCATCAACACATTCATCTTTACACCTACAAAGCTAAAGATATTCAACAACGGGTCATCTTTGCATTACAAGCCAAAGATATTCATCAATAATTCATCTTTGCACTACAAAGCTAAAGATATTCAACAATGGTCATCTTTGCATTTCGAGCAAAAGATATTCATCAATAATTCATCTTTGCACTACTGCATTAAAGATATTCAACAACAGTCATCTTTGCAGACACGAGCAAAAGATATTCATCAATAATTCATCTTTGCACTCTTGGCTAAAGATATTCAACAACAGTCATCTTTGCATTACGAGCAAAAAGATATTCATCAATAATTCATCTTTGCCTTCATTGGCAAAGATATTCATCAGTTGGTCATGTTCATTTAAACACTGTTCATCTTTGCACTCATGTGCCAAAGATATTCTTCGAAATCATTCATCTTTGCATTGATTTTATCCACGCCCAAAAATACCTCAAAATAATCATAGTGGTGTAAAATTCAAGAATGATCAAAACATGGATACAATCAAAGCTAGTATCCAAAATAGATATTTTAGATTTAAAAGAAAAATTTTCATTTTTTTGGTGAATAGTGCCAGTATTCGTGAATAGTGTCAGATACGTGAATAAAGGTCGATACGTGAATAGTAACTCTCGACACCAAAAGATAGAAATTCCACAAAAACATCTTCACGCTTCATGAATAGTACTCGTGAATAAGAATCGTGAATAAGTAACTCATGAATAGTAACTCGTGAATAGTAACTCATGAATAGTAAACCCGACATAAAAAGTTTCAAATTTGATAAAACTTCAGATCAACATTTCAAAGATAATGATATTGAAGAAATAATATCATTACGAAAAAATAATATCCCTTACTATCCCTTACCTCAAAGAATCAAGATTTCGGAAGGAAAGGTCAAGTGATCTTTGAATGAAACTTGTCTTTGAACAAAGAACTCACCAAGTATCTAAATACTCACAAAATACACTCGATAATCTAGAGAGAAAGAGAGAAAACTTATGAATTCGGTGTGATTTTCAATTCTAACTTAGCCCTCTATTTATAGAAAATGTTAGCCCTACCAAAGCAGACTTGACTGCCAACACCGATGGCTTTACTCGCTACTATTGCCACCCACCACATTTGAAATAAAATTCAGCACATTTCTTCACCAACCACAAGTGGGGCCCACTCAATTCTAGAATTTTCCACCAAAATCAATTATAAACCTAATTTCCGAATCCGACACCTCTTAAAATTCACAACAAATCATTCGTGCATTTTTAACGGTTCAAAATTTGTGGACATATACTCAACTTATGTATGTATAACATACCCAAAAATTACCACAATCCAGCGGTCGGATTAAAAATTATAACCCCATAATATATCTCAAAACCCCGATTTGATTTTTAATACCTCCAATCCGATAAAATACCGATAAAAACACCTCAACAATAATTTCTTCATTTATAACCACATAAATAAATCCATCATTTATATCCACATAAAATAAATATTTCCTTATCATATGAATCAATAATTAATTATTCATAAATAATATTACGTAATCACATTATTATAACAACCAGTAGTTCCCAGGAAAGAGGGGCTTTCCAATAAGGATCTCTCTTCATGGTAGCAGCAATTAGGTGACCAAACCTCTCCTTAGATGTAACTTTCTAGACATTGCCAATAATGTTATCTAATAATATTATTCAAATAATATGAATTATTGATCCGATAATGGGAAATATCATGCAAAGGTGACAATTATTGAACAACAATAATATAAAATATCAACGCAAGCAATTATTGAATCAATAAAATAAAATATTGAACAAGAATTCATCGTGAAAATTATTGAGTAGTGCCATCTTACGTAAGGATCAATAATTCAACAATATCATGCAATACCGTAAAAGCATCGCATGCAACCACGCCAGTATCAGTATTTTAACCACCGGTATTCCAATGCAGTCTTAAGCAGAATAATAACTACACCGTTATTTTTAACCAACTTATATTTGTCGCTTTTCCTCATCCAATCGCTTTTAGTTATGGGGCCCACACATGGTCGCTTTCGTTGCATTTAATATTCCCGACAAAGACGAATATTCCACGACCAAACGAATATTCAAACAACAATGAATATTTTATCACCACTTGCTTATTTTGAAGTATTTGCGTATTTAACCCCTAACTATCCACATTAATCAAATCAACCCTTACTATTTCAAAATAATAAATAAAGGAAATTCCTTTTATTTAAAAAATTTTGGTCTTATATATATATATATATATATATATATATGCATCAATAAATAAATTCATCTCATGAATAATAAACATTCAATATATATATTGATATCATTTAATGGGCAAATTTAGTTAGCATAAAATCTAATTTTGAAGCAAAATAAACTCCTTTATTTTAATCCAAATTTAAATTAAAATAAATCTCTTTTATTTTAATTTTTCCAATTTTAAATAAAATAAATTATTTTATTTTAATCAAAATAAACTCATTTATTTTAATTAATTATGGAATCCAATTCCAAGAAAAAAATTCCTTTATTAAAAGAAACATGAATTCTCTTTCTTATTCATAAATAAACTCCTTTATTTTGAATAATATAAAATCTTATTCCATATCTAAATAAACTCTTTTATTTAAAGAAATACGGATTCTCTTTCCTATTCACAAATAAACTCCTTTATTTTGAATAATATGAAATCTTATTTCATATATAAATAAACTCTTTTATTTAAGAAAACATGGAATCCAATTTTAACTCCAATTAGTTATCATGAAAACTATTTCCTACTCTAATTAGTTAGCGAGAAAATCCAATTTTAAAATTAAAATAAACTTTTCATTTTAAGATTAAAACAAACTTTTATTTTAATTATAAAATAGTTCAAATTATATATATATATATATATATATATATATATATATATAAGTAACATGGCTTTCGTTAACTTTATATACATATATATAAAGTGAATCATGTCCTGAATCACATATCACGTGAAATCGTGGAATTGCAAAAAGCATGATTCGCGAATAACATTTTTTTTAAATAAATTTTATACAACAAAATTATGCTCAATTAAATTTTTCTAAACATATATCAACATACATATCAAATCAAAATAATTAATAATTCGCATAAAGGTTTGGCTTTGATACCACTGTTAGGTTTGTAATATTCATGAACACAATCAAATTGCACAAAATAAGCGGAAACGTGATAAAATATAGTTTTAAAAAAAAATTACAAACCATATACCTGGATCATCCTTTATGCATAATTATTAATTAAACGAAAAGATAAAAGAACAAGAATCATACCTTTGAAGATTCGAGTTTTCTCAGGTACAAGTTTACCTCCAAATCCTTTCGCGTTAAACTTAAATCCACCGGGTTTGGTTCCTTCCTTTGATCAACGTTAGCCACCCAAGTGTTTGGTCTCTAGAAGTGATCCACCAAGGAAGAAGAAAGATTCAAGAAGATGGGTGTTTGGCAAAACCCTAGTTTTTCTATCTATCATAGAAATGGTGTACTCTCCCAACTATTGAAATTACGTCTGTTGTGAAAAAGTCAACAACACCACACACCCATAATAAGACTCCTCTTATTTATAGATGTAGGCAACCCTTCTTAACAATTATGGAATTAAGTTTAATTTTAATTAATTAAACTCCTTTAATTAATTAGGCTCCCAATCTTATTAGGAATAATTAATTAAACTATTTTAATTAATTACCCTCCTAATCTTATTAAGATATATGAGAGTACTTTTATTAATTAATTCTCAAACTACTTTAGGAATTAAATAATAATAATAAGACTCCTCTTATTAATTTATATTTAATATTTCCAAAATATTAAATAATAAATATTAAGCTATTTAATTTATTTCAAAGATCATAGATTAAATTAAATATACTTTAACTTATTATTACGATTATGTCATTTGTTTCTTAAATAATTATTCTTCCTTTTATGGTGTGACCCTTTAGGTTCTCCATATTAAACCAGTTAATGAATAAATCGGTTAGAATAATTCTAATCTTATTTAAATAAATAAATTAAACTATTAATTTATTTAAATAAATAATATTTATTCTACAATAGGGATAAGCCTCCCTAGAGATTAACGACTTTTCAGATAATATAGATTTCAACATTAATCATAAAAGAACCTTTGAGTAAATAGTTACCGTACAATTCTATCCTTCCACCATACAATGTGCCAATTAAATATAAACATGGAATTACTGTCAAGTCTTATTTTATTTAATTATATGTATTTCGACTCTTAAATGCACAACTCCAAATAATGCAAATTAGAAACTCCTTTCTAATTTCATTTTGCCTTGGCCAAGGACTATTGGGTTGTTATTTATCGAATCACATAGGACATTTTTCTTCTTTTAATAGAAACGGTAGATTCTTTGTTGATCATACATTATCTCCATGTATAACTTATTATACTTAAGCATACCCTTTGATATACCCTAAGGGTCTAAAGGAATAAGTCAAAGTATAACTCATCATACACAAGATACTATGATGAACTCAAGTCCAAAGATCATTTGTACTACTATCACTACAGGAATTCCTATTGACAAGCAAGTAAAACTCCATTAGGTATTCCTTAGCGAGCCAATGCTCAAAGTTGAACTTATTCTCTAATAAGCACCTATATACTTGCTTTAGTGTCTCCACATAAATGATCACGAGATCAATCATCCTCATCCAATGAGCAAGCAACGTATGTACCAATATATTCGGATCCACTAATCCCTAATTTAGTAATCCAACGATTGAGAACTATTTTAGTTTTAAGCTTTCTAATAATTTAGATCTCATTAGAATGATCATCATCATTATTCTAAAGGCATTGCTTAAAACTATGGGTTTATCACATATTATAAAACAGCATCATGTAGATAATTAAAAGCCTTTAATAAATTAATACTTTTTATTAATAAATAAATAAGATTGTTACAAAGTATATGCTTTATCAGCAAACATGGTTGGTTTGTGTGCATACTACTTTCAATAACCTAACCCCTTTCCTCGAAAGAATTTTCTAGACATTGTCAATAATGTTATCTAATAATATTATTCAAATAATATGAATTAATGGTTTAATAATGTAAAATAATGTGCAATGACAATTATTAAAATAACAATAATATAAAATAATGTGCAAAATCGTGTACTACTGTGCAACAACGCGTATTACTTTACTTTAATCACCGGGTATTTCAACAGTGTTAATGGTAACAACTACGCCGTTATTTTTAGAAAAGTCATTCTTGTCGGTTTCTTCATCGATAATTTTCCGTTACGAGGCCCACAAATGGCTGCACCGTCGTACGAATATTCCCCGACAACAAGAATATTCCACGACCAAACGAATATTCTCGACAACAATGAATATTTTATAACCACTTGATTATTTTGTAAACTTTATATATATTACCCTTAACTTTAACTTTTTATCAATTTAACCATTTATTGAATAATAATTATAAGAAAAATTGAATACTTTTATTTCATAAAATTTGGGGTCTTACATTGCCTCTTCTATATCGTGATTTCTCCATAACACTTTTATTGATGGTATTACTTTATTTCTCAAAATTTGTATTGTTCTATCGATTATCTAGACGAGAACTTCCTCGTAAGTCAAATCCTTTTCTACTTGAATAGGTTCATATGTGATTACATGCTTATAGTCAAGTTTGTACGGTTGCAACACTGACATATGAAATATGTTGTGAATGTGTTCCATCTCTAGAGGTAGTGGTACCTCGTACGCCACTTCTCTAATTTTCTTCAAAATTTTGAATGGTCCTATAAATCTGGGACTCAACTTTTCGTTCTTTATAAACCTAATTTTACCCTTCCAAAGAGACACTTTCAAAAACACACAACTACCTACTTTGAAATCCCTACCATGCCTATGTAAATCGACATACTTCTTCTGTCGGTCTTGTACAACTAATAACCGAGCCTTTATGATTTTGACAATTTCTATCGTTTATTGAACTAACTCCGATCCCAAATGTTTACGTTCGCCTATTTCATCCCAGCACAATGTCTTTTGACATTTTTCAAAGCTTTATAAGGTGACATGCTAATACTCGTGTGATAGCTATTGTTGTACGCAAATTCTACCAATGGAAAATGATCGTCCCAATTTCCTTTGAAGTCCATTACGCAGGCTCTTAACACGTCTTCTAACATTTGAATGGTTCTTTCACTCTACCCATCTGTCTGAGGATGTTATGATGTACTTAATCTAAAATGCGTCCCCATTCTTTCTTGAAGATTTTTCTAAAAATTCGATGTGAATCGTGAATCTCGATCTGATACAATCAATACCGACACTCCACGCCTTGAAGCAATTTCTTTGATGTATAATTTCGCCAATTGATCTAAATTAAATCTAATCTTATTCGGCAAGAAATGTGTCAATTTTGTCAATCTATCCACAATTACCTGTATCACATCGTAACCTTTCTGAGTAGTTAGAAGACCTACCACGAAATTCATCGTAATATGCTCCCACTTCCATTCTAGTATCTCCAAAGGTTATAACAGGCCACTTGATATTTGATATTCTAGTACTTTAATATTCTGACAGGTTAGGCACTTCGCAACACATTATGCAACTTCTCATTTCATATTCTGCCATAAAAAATATTGTTGAAGATATTGATACATCTTTGTACTTCCGGATGAATCGAATATCTTGTATTATGGGCCTCCTGTAATATTTCTTGGAGATATGATGGTACCCACACATATTACTCATATCTCAGGATTCTATTCTTGTCCAATTTGAATTTTATTAATGGTATTTTTGTCTTGTGGGCAAGGAAATCGTACTTTGCTAGGGTTAGGGTTTCGTGTTGGCTGAGGAGGAGAGAAATCCATAAAGAGCACGGAATTGATTGGTTGATTGAAGAGGGGAGAACGACAGGTGGGCGATTACTCCAACGACGTATGGCAGAACCCCTAGAATCCGGGAACCGTGTTAGGGTAGCAGGGATTCTAAGAGCCTTCTTGAGTCCTTCGAGTTGAGAGAATGTTCAAATCCCTTTAGTACTTTTAGGTGGAATCTCCAAGCCTTTAAGTCACCAAAAGGGTCCCTTTGATCTTCTAAGAGTCCAAGTCTAGAGTCTGAAGAGAAGTCCCCTTCCCAATGTAATGGAAGGGGTATTTATAGGGTTTTCTGGAAAGTAGTCATGTGCGAGGCACATGCTTTCAGGGAAGTTCCAGAAATGCCCTTTAGTCATTAGAATAATGCCCATAATGCACTGTCCTTCTAGCCACCAATCCAATCCCTTAATCAATTCCCAAATCGAGCCGCCTCCACGAGTCTTCTGCCTCGGGACACGTGCAGGCTTCTCCCGGGTCTAGCACATTTATTTCTGACTTTTTTGTCTTCATTCCATTAGGTTATACGAACCCTAATTTGCACATTTAATGAGGCCATGGAACCCTAATTACGCATTTAATTCAATTAGGTCATGTGAACCCTAATTTTACACTTGGGCTCACATGTCTTTTCATCATTTTCATTATGATAGTATAGACATTTCATTGTTTTATAATGAAATATTGTGTCGTTTTCATGATATATAGTCAGGTATATTCTTTTTGTTCCTTATTATATTACCATATCACTATTATTATCATATTTTATTCTTATTCTTTCTATATTTCGTAACGTCTAGTTTTGTTTTCTAGATTTTCTAACACGTATTTTTTTCTTTTTCAACTTTTGTAACGTCTACTTTTCTTTTTCAGATTTTTTAACAGCTAGTATCTTTGTTATTTTTTTAACGGATAATATCTTTTTTTTTTTTTGAATTTCAAACGGCTAGTATCCTTATTTCTTTAGAATTTCTAACGGGTAGTTTTTACCAACTATCCATATAAATAGACATCAAATTGTAACAATTAGGATATGAATGAGTAGCAATTCTTAGCATGTAAGGGTACTAGTAATTTAGTTTCTCCAACATATGTAGGAGTACAATGTTTTTCAATTGTTCGAAGAATCTGTATCAAATATGGATGAACGTTGTTCATAGCATTTCAAATATTAAATATTATAGTGCATGCGTCTACACCACATAGGGTACTCAATTCTTCAACTTTCTTGAGAAAACCCTTCCTTTTTTTCAGTAGATGCTTTTCTCGGTTTTGGTAGAAGTCATTCTTGTGAAAGCAAGCTCCACCTTCTTCCTAGTCATGTCTAAATTAAAGTATGATCAAAGAGGCACACAACAACTTTGGGTGATCTTGCTTTATATATAGAAGTGCAGAAGAATAAAATATCAACGGAAAGATTTGCACATTTATGACGTCGGATATAAGGATGAATTTAATACTCGCCCGCTCACTTTTTATTTGAGATATTTTTGTTCTTTTTTATTTGTATGTATAGAGAACCCCGAACTTGATTTGTTAGTTCTTCAACGAGGTTAGGATTGGAGATTCTGTTTTCTCAGTACTGATGTACCAATTATGTGTTTTTATATCCTATATGAATGAGTTAGTAATCTTTCTCTCTTCTTTTTTAATTTTTTTAATTTTTAATTTTTAATTTTTTATTTTTTTATGTCCTTTTTTCCCTATACTTGTTAAAGATGGCTTATTATATTACCATATCACTTTCTATATTTTGTAACGTCTAGTTTTGTTTTCTAGATTTTCTAACACGTATTTTTTTTTTCAAATTTTGTAACGTCTAGTTTTCTTTTCTTTTTCAGATTTTCTAACGGCTAGTATCTTCTTTTTTGTGAGGAATAATATCTTTATTTTTTTTTTCAAATTTCTAACAGCTAGTATCTTTCTTTCTTTCGAATTTCTAACGGCTAGTTTTCACCAACTATATATATAAATAGACATCAAATTGTAACAATTAGGATATGAATGCGTAGCAATTCTTAGCATGTAAGGGTACTAGTAATTCAGTTTCTCCAACATATGTAGGAGTACAATGTTTTTCAATTGTTCGAAGAATCTGTATTAAATTTGGATGAACGTTGTTCATGACATTTCAAAATTAAATATTATGGCGCATGCGTCTACACCACATAGGGTACTAAATTCTTCAACATTCTTAAGAAAACCCTTCCTTTTTTTGTAGCATGCTTTTCTAGTCGAGTCATTACTGACGAAAGCAAGCTCCACCTTCTTCCTAGTCATGTCTAAATTAAACTAAGATCGATCAAAGAGGCACACAACAACTTGTGGATGATCTTGCTTTATATAGAAGTGCAGAAGAATAAAATATCAATGGGAAGATTTGCCGTCGGAGATAAAGATGATTTTAATACTCGCCTGATCACTTTTTATTTGAGATTTTTTTTCTTAATTTTTTCTCAATACTTATGTACCAATTGTGTATTTTTATATCCTACACTTTTTTTTTCTCATCTTATTTTTGTTCTTTTTTATTTGTTTTTTATAAATTAATTCCTTGGGGATTCTGTTTTCTCACTACTCATGTACCAATTGTATGTTTTTATATTCTATATGAATGAGTTATTAGTCTTTTTCTCTTCTTTTTTAATTTTTTTATATCCTATTTTTTTTGGGCTAATTACACTTCTATTACATGAAGTACCATCAAATTTATAATTTCACCCCCAAAGAATTTGAGCTTACAATTTATTATATCAAGTACCTAATTTTTGCAATTTGTTACAATTTCCAAATTTGAAGGAATAAAAAAATTTGAAGGATTAGGGAAGTGGGAGAGAGGAGAGAGAGCAAATGAGTCATTTTTTTATTTTTCAATTTATACAATCTAAAATTATAAATATTTATAGATAAAATTATAAATACAATTTGTAAAATTTAAGTTGTGATATAATTTGTAAAATTTGAGACATAAAATTTATAATTTATAATTTGCAAGATTTAAGTTGTAAAATTTATACATACAATTTGTTAAATTTAAGACGTAAAATTTATAATTTACAAGATTTAAGTTGTAAAATTTGTACATACAATTTGTAAAATGTAAGGCGTAAAATTTATAATTTACAAGATTTATGTTGTAAATTTATACATACAATTTGTTAAAATTTCTAAATTTGAAGGGAAAAAACAATTTGAAGGATTAGGGAAGAGGGAGAGAGAGCATGAGCCATTTTTTTCTTTTACAAATTTTTCCTACTTTTGTATGCTCTTCCAATATAAAAAGGGTATTATTTAATTAATTAAATTTTGGGCACTTTTGTCAATTATTTAAAATTTTAATGTTATTCGTGTTAAAAATATAATTTGTATGTTTAAAAGTTTATTGATTTTTTTTTGGTAATTAAGTCTTTTTAAAAAATTTTAAATTAAAAATATTATATTGGTTAATCTTTGTATTAATATTTAATTTTAATAATTTAATATTTGTGGGCAAGGAAATCGTACCTTGCTAGGGTTAGGGTTTCGTGTTGGCTGAGGAGGAGAGAAATCCACAAAGAGCACGGAATTGATTGGTTGATTGAAGAGGGGAGAACGACAGGTGGACGATTACTCCAACGACGCGTGGCAGAACCCCTAGAATCCGGGAATCGTGTTAGGGTAGCAGTGATTCCAAGAGCCTTCTTGAGTCCTTCGAGTTGAGAGAATGTTCAAACCCCTTTAGAGCTTTTAGGTGAAATCTCCAAGCCTTTAAGTCACCAAAAGGGTCCCTTTGATCTTCTAAGAGTCCAAGTCTTGAGTCTGAAGAGAAGTCCCCTTCCCAATGGAATGGAAGGGGTATTTATAGGGTTTTCTGAAAAGTAGTCATGTGCGAGGCACATGCTTTCAGGGAAATTCCAGAAATGCCCTTTAGACATTAGAATAATACCCATAATGCCCTGTCCTTCTAGCCACCAATCCAATCCCTCTATCAATTCCCAAATCGAGCCGCCTCGACGAGTCTTCTGCCTCGGGACACGTGCAGGTTTCTCCCGGGTCTAGCACATTTATTTTTGACTTTTTCATCTTCATTCCATTAGGTTATGCGAACCCTAATTTTCACATTTAATGAGGCCGTGAAACCCTAATTGCGTATTTAATTCAATTAGGTCATGTGAACCCTAATTTTACACTTGGGCCCACATTTGCCCCCTGTGCGAGAGTCGTATTTCCAAATAGACGACCGTGCAAGAAAACTGTAAGCCTTTGAAAGATTTTGCGGGACTTCACTTTACAGGTCTTGAAAACAATGGTCCTAGAAGAGGGAACCCCTAGGGAGCCAAACCCTTAGAGTTAAACCCTAGGAAGGCAAGACCAAGCAAGGCTCTTCCTTGGACATATTGAAAAATCTTCTGAAATCCTTCTGTATCTTGCCCAATATTTCTTTCCTTGAAACAAAATCAAGATAAATTAGATTATATATTAACAAATAAAATCTTATTTTATTTTTTTGAAAATCAAATCCTTTCAAAGATTTTGAAAATAAAATCAAAACATTCCTATTTAAAAAATAGGATATTTGTTTCAATAATAATAATAATAATAATAATAATAATAATAATAATAATAATAATAATAATAATAATAATAATAATAATAATAATAATAATACAAGAGAAACTACCGTAATTGAACATTAAGAGAGTAAACGTTACCATACTAAAAGCATAAATAAAACTGTAGTATGCCAGTATGAACACAAAAAGAGAACCCTTGCAAAATCTCAATTATATATGTAATATAATGAGTGATATAATGAATCAATATTACTATTCTGCAATTGCCAAGACTACAATTTAATAGCTTCACAGTTACCTAATATATAAAATATTATTTTATAATCTATATGTATGCATAATTGATTGATTTTTATAAAAGTAATAATCAACCATATGATATATTTATAATTAAAACCATAGGATTTTACTCCTTATATAAAATCAAATCTTAATTTTATAAAATCACATCTTAATTTTATAAAATTAAATCTTAATTTTATTTTGGAAATTAAAACTTTCTTTGTTTTTTGGAATCAAATCAAATCTTTCTTAATTTGAAAAGAGTTTTTTTTTTAAAACAAATCAAAATCATAAAACACATGGATACCACCCCAGATAGCTCTGCTACATCCTCAGGCTGCCCCAATAGCTTCAAAATTGGAGTGGCGAATAGAAACAGTGGCAAAAGGAGTATGCAACAAATGAACAAAACAATCCAAGAACGTTGTAAATATACACCCAACATGCGGTAATTCTTGGCTCCATATGCTTGCCCACATAGTGTTTCTAAAGCACTTGCCATTCCTAACATCAGGCCAAAGTCGAAGCCAAGAACGACATTAGTGGCAATGGAGATAGCGGCGAGATCAAGATCGCCAAGGTGGCCGGCAAAGGCTTGAGTAATCACAAGCATGGAGAAGTTGGCTAAGTTCCTTTTTGAAAATAATAAAGGTAAGCAATTTGCCATAACTTCTTAGATTCGATCCAAAACTTCTCTTTAAAACTAATTTCTTCATTATCTCTATACTTGGATTCTACGGTTGAAGATGCATAATCTAGTAAGGGTACTCTTGATTCCTCTACTACTACTCTACCATTACTAGACATTTCTTTCTGGGTCTCTCATATGATTATGCATCATGATAGCCACAATCTCTTTCTACTCACGCCAAACCCTGCTGCGTCCATTTTTTTTTCTTTTCTGGCCGAACCCTATACAAAAATAAGGTAACCATTTTTTTTTAAATGTTGGTCGAACCCTATAGGGAGGTGCTGAACCCTATTTTTTTTTTCTTTTTTTTGAAAATAAAAAAAAATAAAATCTTATTTTATTTTTTCAAATAAATAAATAAATAAATAAAACATTTACTTATCTTATTTTTAAGAGGTAAGGATTTGATATCCATAATCCATGGCCACAAGTCTTGCTTCTGAATTGTAGTATGGAGATTTGTTGCCGCATTACTTGATGCACTTTTTATTTGCAGTAATAAGGAAATCATCATTTGAAAGTTGCTAGCTATTCTACTCACAGCCATGCACTTTTCTTTACAGTGATAAGGAACCCATCATTTGAAACGCTTTGCTTGATTAACCGCTGCGCAGCAATACATCAGTCCCAGTTCGGTAATTTGGATTAACCAGCTCAACAATTGGTCAAAAGATTTCTTTGCAATCACAATTAACACCTTCCTTGCCCATCAAATAATTTTATGTGGCTGCCACCTACTTTACTAAGTACATTAAAATTTGGCAGCATGTCATGGCCGCATCTAATATTTTTTTTTGCCATAATAAAATAGCCAACAAAATGTTTTACTTCTTGCTGCCAAAATACTAGCTACATGCTACTGCTTTATTTGGGCCGAACCCTTCTTAGTCATTTTTTTTCCAACATAATAAAATAGCCTAACAAAATGTTTTACTTATTGCCTCCAAAATGCTAGCTACGTACTACTGCTTTATTTGGGGCGATATAATTATATAGGCTATTATATATAAGCAACTCAAGCCGAACCCTTCTGAGTTCTGACTCATGCTTCTTCTTTTTTTTTTATTGCAGATCAAGAAGAATAATAATTGTCTTCTCTTAAGGCAAGAATCCAAGAACCCTTTTATAATCACCCATATTGACCATCAACAATCAATTCTCTTGGGACAGAAATCACCTCATTTGCACTGACAAACCCGAGACCTGATATATATATATATATATATATATATATTTCTTTTTTTCAATAGGACCGATGGAAATTGATTATAACCGCCCTCTAATTCATAATTCGTTTCGATTGTTGAAGGTGACTTGCTTCCAAGAAAAATCCTTGTTGACTTCGCCATTAAAGGTCAATTATAGTAACAATCTTTGGAGCAAGACAAGAAACAGAGGGCTGCCAATACTCCCATACCCATAATCGAGTTATTTGAAGAGACTCATCAGAAATAAGGTCTTCCTCTTACTCATATATACATAACACGGGTACATAGCTCCTCGCTCAAACCAATACGTTGCATATATGATAAAAAATATGGCCTCTTTTGTTTGTACTCTTTTCCTTGCTTCTTTTTTTTATTCAGGTAACTCCAGTCTTTCTTTTGTCTTCCGAGCCCCATTACCTTGATTATGTCTTGGTTTTTTCCCTCGGATCATGAAGAAAGATTGGTGTTTTTCGACAAACCACGAAGAAAAAAATTCTTTTTCTTTCTTTTGTTTTTCGAGCCCCATTAACTTGATATTATCTCGGTTTTTTCCCTCGAATAATAAAGAAAGATTGGCAATTTTTTTTCGACGAAAAACCCAAAGAAAGAAAAAATTCTCAGCATGCGGCAAAATTACTCCAATCGGCCGAACCCTAGAGGATTGAATACTAGGGGGGCCGAACCCTAGGGGTACTGGACCCTAGGGGGCCGAACCCTGGGGGAAATCAATGTCTAGACGGCAAAAAATGAAGTTTTGGAGGAGTAATTATTATTTTGATCATTACTAGCGACGAGCCCTACAAAAGTCATCACCTTCGACCAGGATAGTTACTGTTATAAGTCCGAAAAAGGCTCCGAAGGCTGCATTTGGGCTATCCAAATGCATATTTGTGATTCCAAACTCCTTTTGACATTATTTTTTTTCTTCTTTTCAGGTGTCTTTGAGGTTAAATATCAGACCTTCCTCTTTGCCATGGTGAGCGCTTCTTTCCCCTTTGACATCCTTAACATCCTTACATTGCTTTTTTTAGAATTCTTATGATGAACTTTCCTTGCTTGTAGGCCCTTTCACCTGAATGCTCTGCAGAGCCAAAAACCACCCGGAAGTCCCCCTTCATCACTGATTGGGGAAGGGCTCCCTTCTTCGGTCCTTCTGACACCTTCTGGGATAGAGTTAAGGACTATGACCGTATAACTTTTCCTTCACCAGAGAAAGAAGGCCTATTTACAGATGCCCGGACTTCAGAGGTTGGGATGACTTCCCTCATACTAATTGCATTCCCCTTTATCATAGAGAAGCAAGAATACCCTTTCGGTCCCCTTCGCTTCTTCGTCTCGATTCATCTAGTAAGCCTTCAAGGATGGCGAGGATTGAATGAAGACGAGATCCTTGGAAATCTTTGAATACGTGGAAATACTCAAGAATGCGAGCATCTTTCGTTGTGTTCAACTGTGTAGAGACCTACGTATCCACCATGACCATAACGCTCTTACCGTGTTGATCTCACAATGGTGTTCCTCTACTTGCACATTCATTACTGCCTAGGGGGAATTCACCCCTACTCTAGAGGATGTCTATGCCCTCTATCAGTAAGTTCTCTTCTTTTATTCATTTCATTCATTCTCATTTTTCTAAAATATATATATTTATTTTGAATCTCATCTTGTAGCCTTCCCATTGTTGCTTCGAACTCCTGCGACCCTTCTAGTATGTCCACTAGAGATGACGACTGTGTTGCCTACTTGATGGAAGCCTTCAAGCAATCTTCCCGCTTCATCTCCCGCTTCAAGGGCGATACACTCTTTCCAGACTTCGAGACCTCCAGTCGGCTGAAAAATTCTTGGTTATCCTGGGTACGTTACTTCTTCCGTGACTACAAGACCAACCACTGGGACATGTCTATTCATGACAAATCTGTTCTTGCCTTCCGTGGAGAGACTTGTCCTTTTCCTCCGGCAAACTTTATCGGCTATGTGGTATCATCGCTTTCTTCCTCTTCCCTGGATCTCCCATAGACGGTCTTTCTGCCCGTATGTTCATCTTAACAGCGTTATTATCCCGGGGCTCAGAGATTCCCCTTGCTTCTCTCTTCCTAGGGACCTTATATCGTCGCCTAGACGAAACATCCCTTGCCATGAAAGAATCTATTGGGAGGTAATCACTTTCATATATGTATATATATATATATATATATTGTTATATTTATTATTTGTCTTTCAAACCACACTTCTTTTCCTTTAACCTTTTCCTTATTTGGTTTTTATTCAGGTATGATTTCAATTGCTTCATTCCATGCTCATTCCTTCAGATTTTTCTTTTCGAACGCTTTTTGGGCTATTCCTCTAAGCAAAAGAAGAAGTCTCCTCTTTTACCCAACATCATTCCTCGCATGGCACTTTGGATTGATCACCGACTTAGTCTCGATAGTGCGGATTTGCGGCCTTTTCTTGATGATTATGCATGCTTCACTGCCCGTCCCTATACCATTATTTCAGAGGGTTGCGGCCATCTACCTCACTTTTACAAGCGCAAATTTCGTACCTACTCAAGCCTCAACAGAACCAGCTTGAGTGGTTCTACACTGTCTTGGTTCATTTTCCTTCGGTCTACAGAGCTTCCCTATTTCCTTGAGAATAATAGTTTTGGCACTGTACTATATTCTTCTCACAAGTTCATGAGACAATTCGGATATGACCAGGAATGCCCTTTCAGTCACATCTGTCGGGGGAATTATGAGGTTGCTCTTCTCAATTTCGTCTATACCTCCCCCTCTTTCACATGGGCATTTCCGAGGCTATCAAGTGATCCTTATAGACTCCATCCTTTTGTCATACCAGATAATTCCCAGAGCGGGAGATATACTATTGGCGAACGTAATTACTGGCAGGTCAATCTTAAAAGATGGGAGGATGATACCTTGATTTGTTCATTGCCAGTTTCTATTCCAAAACGTCTCCAATGGGGCCGACTACTATGCTCTCCTAAGACTAATATCCGTCCAACACTTTGGCCAGCCAGTAGCCGATTGATTGAGCGCGAGGTCTTGATGCCTAAGTCTTCTCTTCCTCATTTAGCAGACATTCCTCCTCGAGGTGATCCGAATACTTTTCTTGCACAAGCTCCTACTACTTCCAGAAGTCTTCCACCACGGGCTCCATTTCGGGTGTCTCCTCCAGCTCCTCCCGATGCCGAGGCAATGAGAGTTACTCGTTCTAAAACAAGAGCAGGTATTACTACTGATTCTGAAGTAGCTCCTCCTATTGCTTCTGTTGTGGTCCCAGTCAGTCGTCCTCCTCCTATTAGTCTTATCATAAAGCCATTGGCAAAACGCCCTCTTGATAGTGTTGATTCAAGTATGCCGGCAGCTGAGGATCCGACCAAGAAGCGCCGTAGAAATTTGGTAATTTTTTGTCATGCTATTCTTATTTTTCTTTCATCCCTTGTATAACTGAGTTCATATTTCCTTGAGTAATGATTTCCTTGATTTTCAGATTACAGAGGTCAATGAAGATGATGATGATGACGTTCCTCTTGGGTTAAGGTATAGTACTGTATATGAGGCAGCGGTCGCGATGGCTTCCACTAGTCGTAAGCCTCCCCAACCTATCCTTGTTGATATTGAGTCATCTACTCCGCGCGATGATTGTGATAGTCTTGATGCTAAGGACACGTTATCTGATGTGAGCTTAAGTCTTGCTGTGGGTGATACAGCAATTTCTTCAAACCTTCCTATGCCTGTTCCTCATAATGAGTCTGAAGATGTTGATGAGACTCTTATTTTCCCGAGGGGGAATCATTCTGAAACTATTGGTGATGTTCATCCTCCCCAGAAAGATTCTACCGAGTTGGTGATTGCTTGGGAGGGCATTGTTGATAGTACTTTGGGTGGGTTGAATGACATTCCCCTTTCCGTGGCATCTCCTGACTCCTTCTCCATTGACTATATTGTGAGTATTATTCTTTAGTCAACGTATAATTTGTCTTGAATTTCTTTTTTTTTATTATAATACATTGTGATTTGATATTTTATTTTCAGAACAAGAAGATGAAAGATTTGCCTTTGCCTGTTGAGGCACTCGCTTTATTTGACGCTCTACATCCGGATGTTGCCCACTCGCCATATAGTGACCTTGGTTATCCTCCAGGTGACCAAGGTTTTGAGGAATCATCAGCCATACAGCATCTTTCTGTTCCTCCATCCCTTGACTCGACAAATTCAATGGTGGCTTCTAAAGTAGCTGCTACTAGAGCTTCCTTCAATCCAAATGGGGATCTTGTTTCATGGAGGGGTTTCCAGATAGCAGCTTCTAGTTAGGATAGTCTAGAGCGTCTCTTATCTCGGTTCCTGCAGATACTTGATCGATTTATTATTAAGTCGATTCCCTCCCAAACCTTCTTCCTAGATCAGGTTGCAGGCCTTGTTCTTCGGTTGCACCATCTTTCTTTATATTCATTGCGAGTCGAGAACCTAAAGGAGTTTAGTGATGATGTAGACGACCTTGCAGCCGTGGGTATTGATATGTCTCCTTTTTGTACTAGGCTGGATCTTCTCGAGTCAAGTTTTAATCTTGTTGCACTACGTTCGGAGGTTTCTGTTTGTAAGTGTGAAGATGAATCCTTTTCAGTGCAGCTTTTTAAGCTTGACGAAGCCATAAACAAATTGAAGATTCAATCTAATAATTTAGAGGACCAACTTCGGGATCTAAATGCCAAATTTTAGGATATAGAATGCAAGCGACAGGACTTAGAAGCAACTACCTAACAAGTTAGGGAGCTGAAAGCTGCAAATCTTAAGGTTCGAGATGCATCCATTGCTGACTTGGAAGCTTTAGCTATGCCTCCTCTTCAGTTTGATATGTCTTGGCCTTTAGATCATAACTTGTTATAGTAGTTTTTTCGATTTTCTGTCTCAAAAACTCATTTACACATGTTTTATTTATCGAAATGTAGTTTCTTCAACCTTGTTGATTGCTTTTAATTTGAATGATTCCTTAAACCTCAATATTTATCATTGAATCTCAAGTTATTCAAATTAATATTACAAGACAACCATAGGTATTATAAACAAGTAAATATGAATTTTATCAAAAACATGTATATATATTTTTCACAAACCAACACTTGACTTTATACTCTTTTTTTTCTTAGGAAATTTAAAAATAACATTTAAGTATAAGTGAAAGTTTGTAAATTTATTGATAATAAAATTGCTTTTAACGAAAAGCATAACGTTTCATTAGTAAATCTTGCTTTTGTCGAAGAAAGCATAACGTTTGCCACTTTTAGAGGTAAAGTGTAACTTTCTTGCTTTTGTCGAATAAAGCATAACGTTTGCCACTTTTAAAGATAAAGTGTAACTTTCGGGGTTGAGGGCTTATACTCAAGTGCCTCAGTCACTTTTGAAGTTGAAAGTGTAACTCCCGAGGGCTGTTAATCAGGTGCCTTGATCACCTTTGAAGTTAAAAGTGTAACTTCTGAGGGCTGTTAGTCAGGTGCCTCGATCACTTTTGAAGTTGAAAGTGTAACTTTCGAGGGCTGTTAATCAGGTGCCTTGATTACTTTTGAAGTTGAAAGTATAACTTTTTATGATGCTCTTCTCATGTATAATATTTCTTTACCCACTTCAAGTTTAATGGGCCTGAGACAACATCTAATCCCACACAAGATATCTTGCAATACCCACTTTTGGAGATCTTTCGTACCCTATATGGGCCTTCCCATTTGGGGTAAAATTTGGTGGTTAGGGTCCCCCTCATGACTTGAGTTGCCGTTTTGAGCACCAGGTCTCCCACCAGAATTTTTCGTGGTACCACCGCGGTATTGTATTGTCGTCGCAATCTTTCATGGTACCATTCAAGTTTTTCTTTAGCCTTGTCTCGGAAGTCAACTAAGGCCTCCAGGGCGGTTGGTCGGTTTTCTTCCTCGACTAAGTTTCGAAGTCTTATTCGAGCCAAAGGTATTTCTATTTCGGCGGGCAAGATAGCTTCTTCACCATAAACCAAAGCGTATGGAGTCTCGCCTGTAGGCTTTCTTTTTGAAGTTCAATATGCCCATAATGCTATTGGTAGTTGTTCTGCCCATGTCTTCGGATGATCGTCTAGGGTTTTTGATAAAATTTTTATTAAGATTTTGTTTGTAGCCTCTGCTTGTCCGTTGCCTTTCGGGTAGTAGGGTGATGATTTATAATGTTTCACCCTGTATCTTTCCATCAGATTTTTAACATCCCTATTGATGAAGGGAGTTCCATTATCTGACAAAATGATCTTTGGGATCCCGAAACGGCAAATGATGTGGTCCTTGATAAAATTTGCCACTGCTGGTCCCGTGGCCTTCTTCAAGGGTATTGCTTCCACCCACTTTGTGTACATCTCGGTGGCAGTTAAAATCCATATGTTACCCTTGGAATTAGGGTGAACAGGACCTATAAGATCCATTCCCCATGTATGAAAGGGCCATGGTGTTGCCAAGGTTCGCAAATCCACGATGGGAGCATGGATCAAGTTTCCATGTATTTGACAAATGTGGCACTTTTAAACAAATTCTAGACAATCTCCCTCCATCTTTGACCAATAGTAACCATGATCGATAAATTATTTGTACAACTTGGCTCCCCCTTGGGGTTCATCCTTGTGCATTTAGTAAACCAAATCTTTGGCTTCACTTAGTTCCAGACACCGTAGGGGCTTACCATTGAATCCTCTTCTAAACAATTCTCCATTTTGCAAGAAGAAACGTTGTGACTTCTTCTTGATTATAATTGCATCCTTCTTTTCGGTCGGAAGGGTTCCGCTTTGTAAGAACTCTACATAAGGGATTCCCCAATCCACTATGTCTTCAATGAAGGCGCATTCATCCTCCCCAGGGTATTCTTGGCATGAAACACATTGGCGTTGTAGGGCATCTGCTTCCTTCTTCATTTCAGGCCAATTATACCCTTGACGTTCTGACCTACGATACAGCTATATACGCATAATCAATGATTCTCGTCATGCACACGATGCAAGACTCTATTTGCTTCTCGCCTCCCCAAGCATCGTGTCAATATACAACCACTCGCTTCTTTGTGATACAAGACACCTTTGATGATGTTGTACTTACATAACTTCACGATAGGTATGTTCCCTCCTTTGTTTGCAATTGATGGGAGATGTCGTATGTCGCCAATCATCTATCATGTCTTTGGGGAACAAGTTTTAACCGTGGTTGGGAGGTTCTCTTCATTACCTTTACATCCAAATCCTCTCCTTAGACATAGACTCGGGACGCTACTGTTGCTAGTGCATCCAATTTTTTATTTTGTCCTCTTGGCACATATTCAATCATCACCTTCTTGAAAGCCTCCATCACCTTTTGTGCTACAGTTCGATATGGCGCCAAGATAGGCTCCTTCACTCCGAATTGGCCTCTTATCTGTTGCACTATGAGGTTTGAATCTCCCTTTACTTTAAGATGTTTGGCTCCCAATTCTTGAGCCGCTAATAATCCTAGTATGAACGCCTCATATTCTGCTTCATTGTTTGTGCACGGGAAATCCAATTTGTATGACAAGACCACTTCATTTCCTTCTTTAGTGGTCAACACCACCCCTGCTCTACCTTTACCTTCTGCAGATGATCCATCAAAAGCCAAACTCCACCATTCTGGGTCTTCATCCATCAACTCAATTGATTCTACTTCTCCACCCGAAAGATCCTCAGAAGGGGGTTCATATTCTCCATTTGGAAATTGAGCCAGCAAGTCTGCCAAGGCTTGACATCGAATCGCCTTCGGTGTTACACACTTGATGTCATACTATGAAAGAATCATCATCCATTTGGCAGGTCTTCCTACTAATGCTGGCTTAGTTAATAGGTATCTGATTGGATCAGTTCTTGTTGCAAGTTTTACTTCGTGTGCTAAAAAATAATGCCGCATTTTCTACGCAATGAACACCAATGCTAGGCAATGCCTCTCCACATGTGAATACCTGGTTTTCGGTCCTCTGATTATCCGGCTAATGTAATACACAGGTTTTTCTTCTCAATCCACCTCCTACGTGATCAATCCACCTATGGACTTCTTGGTAGATGTGATGTATAACTGCAACAACGTTCCTCTTTGTGGCACTACCATCGTTTGCGCTGAAGCCAAAATTCTTTTCACCTTTTCAAAGGCCTGTTGTTGATCCTGCCCCCAGTCCCATTGTGCCTTTCCTTTTAGCAATTTGCCGAAAGGTTCTGTGACTTGGGCTAATGCTAGCATAAATCTTCTCATGTATGAAACTTTCCTTAGAAAGCTCTTCAACTGTCTCTGCGTTTTTGGTGGGGGCATCTCTGTGATTGTTTTTGCCTTGCTTGGGTCCACTTCTAAACCTCTGTTGTGCACCAAGAAGCCCAAGAATTTTCTAGCCGTCATTCCAAAAGTGCACTTCTTTGGATTCATCCTCAACTTGTACCTTCGGCAGCGCTCAAACACTTTCCTCAAGTCCTCTACATGAGTTGTCGCTTTCTTGGATTTCACTACTATATCGTCCACGTAGTCCTCCACTATATCATGAATCATGTCATGAAATATGGCGTGCATTTCCCTTTGATAAGTTTCCCCCGCATTCTTCAACCCGAATGGCATTACTACATAGTAGAAATTCCCAAATAGGGTACGAAAGGCTGTCAACTCTGCATCTTCTACGGACATCTTTATCTGGTTGTAACCCACAAACCCGTCCATGAATGACATCATTTCATGATTAGCCGTCGCATCTACCAAAATATTTATGTTGGGTAATGGGTACATGTCATTCGGGCATGCCTTGTTTAAGTCTCTGAAATCCACACATATTCGTAGCTGTCCATTTGATTTTTTTACCGGTACAATGCTAGATAGTCATGTTGGATGTTGAATTGGCTTGATGAACCCTACTTCCAGCAACTTCTTGATCTCTTCCTTTATTTGAGTTTCGACATCGAGTGCATAGTTGCGAGGTGCTTACTTTACTGGCTTCATTCCCGGGCTTATGTTTAAATTGTGTTCCACAAGATCCTTGTCAATTCCGGGCATCTCGTCTTAATTCCAAGCAAAGACATCCGTATACTCTCGCAATAATTGTACAAGCTCCTCCTTCTGGGTAGCATCCAGCTCCTTGTTGACATAAGTCGGTCTTGGCGTTCCTCCCTCCGTTGCCAAATCAACTTCCTCTAATTCATTTTGTTGAGGTTTTTGGCCTATCCTCGAAGCGATTCGGAGTTTGGTTCTACCTTTACATTGTACAACTCCTCCTTCTTCATTACTGTTAGAGTGGGGGACACCTCCTGAGCCCTTGGGTTCACATGCTTCCTTGGGCTCTTCCCCCTTGCACCGTCACAATCAAAACACCACCTTTCCGTCAGGTTTAACAACCCTCTCCCATTTTGTCTTCTAGCCATCCTCAGATTGTTCCATCCGCTTGGCATTTATTATATTTCTGGCATCTTCGGGGTCTGCTGGCCTTTTTTTTCTTCTCTTCCTTCTTTCTCTAAGTCTACTACCACTGGCTTCTTGTTTTTGGAACATTCTTCGTGTTCCGAGGTCTTCTTCTTCTCTTTTTCTGCAGGCACGAACTTATCTTCCTGCACTTCCTCCCAGCTTGCTAGTCTAAGGAAATTAGGCCTTGCAATCTGGTTCTCTCCCTCTTTAGTGACATCATCAAAGAAAGTTGCTTCGATAATGTGTGCCTCCTCTAGTTAATCCCGAGTTGCTGGTACCTTCACTTCTCTCCTTTTCCAAATAGCTTTAAGGCACTGATGAAAGACCGAGGGTACCACCCCGTAGTCATTTTGCCAAGCCCTTCCCAGAAAGACATGATATGATGCATCCACCTCGGCAACATGGAACATTACAGGCCCTCGAATCTTCTCAACTTGCATGTCCACCTTGATGTGTCCCAGAGTTCTTGTGCTTTGGTTGGCAAATCCTGTAATGTTCGTTTGTTCCTTCATAATCTTTTTCTCTGGCAGGCCTAACCGTTTAAACACGGTGTATGGCATAATATTTATAGACGCTCCATTGTCAATGAATGCCCTCCGCACCTCGATGCCATTGATTACTGCTGTCACATACAGTGGCCTGTTGTGCGGGTATCTTATCTCTCTATCAGCTTTAGAGAAAGATATCTTATTTTCTTCTTCCTCCATCGTCTTCACAAATCCTTTGCTTATGGCCATGCAAGTCTCCTGCGCCTCGGCAGCCTTGATAATTGCTCTGGTTGCCTCAATCCTTGCTTCCTTGGCCAATCCTATCTGATCGAAAAAATTTCTGAACTTGGCCCCATTCATCAATGTCGTCACCTGCAAGCCTGGGTCACACTCCTCCTTTTCTTCCATCATCATCTCCACTTCTGGGATTATGCTGTGAATAACAGTGTTGCACGTTTCTTTCCCCTTGTAATTTGGCAGTGGCTTATCATGAACGCTACTTTCCTTTCCAAGTTCAATCTCCCCATTTGCCAGCTTCTCGTGGAATATCCTCCGCAGGCTATAACAATCCATAGTTGAGTGTCCCGCGTATTGGTGGAATACACAGAAGTCTGGTCTTCTCTTCATTTCTTTCGTCACTGCAAATCTAGGCCTTGGGGGTTTCACCACCCCATGTTCAACCCATTGTTCATACAGACCCCTGAATGCTTTCTCACTACATGTGATAGCCTCCGGACTGGCTTTCTTGCATATTTGTCTCCAGGCTTTCCTCTGCTTCGATCAAAATTCTTCTCATGCTTCTCCCTCTTGCCCCCTTGTGGTTTTGACTGAGAGTCAGCCAAAGCCACAGTTGTTGTCCTCTTGCCCTTCCATGTAACCGTCGCATGGTTAGTGGGCAATGTCATGATTCCTCCCAAGTCTTGTGCAAAAGATGAGAGGGTCGCGAAGGAATCACAAGCCTTGGTGATGAGGTGGGGCTTGAAAGCATCTAAGGCACCATTGTTGCAAATGCTGACTAAGTTCTTTTCTTCAATCGGCTCTGCACTTCTGTGCCTGGGCCCTGAACCTGTCAACATAATCTGACAACTCCTCATTCGGTTTCTGCTTGAACCGCATGAGCTCCACAATGGTTACCTGTTTCTGCACGTAGAAAAATTTCTTGAAAAATTGTAATTTTAGGTCATCCCAATCATGGACTGACCCCTTCTCCAAATTGTAGTACCAACTAAAGGCACTATCCGTCAAAGTCTTGTTGAATTCCCGCATCAACAAGTTGTGGTTGTTCACTTCATCATATCCGAGCCACGGAGACATTGACTCTACAAACCTGGCAATATGTTCCCTAGCATTTCCTTTCTCCCCGCTGTATTTTGGAAACTGTGGGGGATGCTTAATATACCCCGTTGGGTAAGGTTGCCTCCGAATGTGTGTCGGGTAAGGAGGAGTAAAGTCCAACTCCGAGGGTCGGGATGTCTATCTGCAAAGTTGATTGATCACGTCGATCGTATCATCCTTCGTCATGTACTGGCTTGTAGCGTGAACTCTCTAGGGTGTTGTGATATACTGCTGCATCGGCGGTGTGTATGGTAGAGAGATTGGTTGATGCACACTTGTATCATGCACTGGTGGAAATTGCTGGCTCGCTCGCTGGACATTGCCTGGAATGGTTGGCATTTGCACCTGTGAAATTGATGGGAGAGTAGTTGGGTTAATGTTTGTCTGAGGTTGGCTTGCTTCCAACCTAGGCTGGGGCACGTCATCACTATTATGGGCTTCTAAGTTGATTATTGGAATCAATTGACTTTCCATCGATAGAGGTACAACCTGGTTCTCTTTGTTGTTGCTGCCATTGTTGTTGTCCTCCACTCCTGCTTGTTCTCCCTGCGAACTGCCTGGGAACATGACCTTGAAGGTAGGGATCTGCATTAGTTGCTGGCGGAAGTTCCCCATCTCCTCTTGCTTCCTCTGCATCTCCAGCATCATGGCCATCATCATCTTTTGTCCTTCTCGTGCTTCCTTCAATGCCTTGAGCATCTCCAGTTGTACAACATTTGTCTGGTCTCCACCTGCATCCTCGCCTTGCCTTCCTGCATTGCTTTATTGTTGATTGGCCATATGTGGTCATGTCGAACTCCCTTCTGAGGCGTCTTCAATAAGTGGTTGGTCAAAATCCAGGTTTGTGCCTTGGAATACTTGAGTTACTTGCCTTGGAACTGGCTCCGGTGAGGTAATGCTATTTGTTGGTGAAGCAGCTCTTCCTGTAGTTCTTCCACTTCGAGTTGTGGGCATACCCTTCACGAATTCTACACCTCCCCTGCAGAGTCGCCAAATAAATGTGGGCAAGAAAATCGTACCTTGCTAGGGTTAGGGTTTCGTGTTGGCTGAGGAGGAGAGAAATCCACAAAGAGCATGGAATTGATTGGTTGATTGAAGAGGGGAGAACGACAGGTGGGCGATTACTCCAACGACGCGTGACAGAACCCCTAGAATCCGGGAACCGTGTTAGGGTAGTAGGGATTCCAAGAGCCTTCTTGAGTCCTTCGAGTTGAGAGAATGTTCAAACCCCTTTAGTGCTTTTAGGTGGAATCTCCAAGTCTTTAAGTCACCAAAAGAGTCCCTTTGATCTCCTAAGAGTCTAAGTCTTGAGTCTGAAGAGAAGTCCCCTTCCCAATGGAATGGAAGGGGTATTTATAGGGTTTTCTGGAAAGTAGTCATGTGCGAGGCACATGCTTTAAAGGATATTCCAGAAATGCCCTTTAGTCATTAGAATAATGCCCATAATGCCCTGTCCTTCTAGCCACCAATCCAATCCCTCAATCAATTCCCAAATCGAGCCGCCTCCACGAGTCTTCTGCCTCGGGACACGTGCAGGCTTCTCCTGAGTCTAGCATATTTATTTTTGACTTTTTTGTCTTTATTACATTAGGTTATGCGAACCCTAATTTGCACATTTAATGAGGCTGTGGAACCCTAATTGCGCATTTAATTCAATTAGGTCATGTGAACCCTAATTTTACACTTGGGCCCACAATATTTAATAATTATTTATATGGATTTATACAGATTTAATACGTCAAAATATGTATTTATACAAATTTTATTGTATATGGTATCCTGAATAGAAAAATTAGGTATTAGGCGATTTTGGTAGGATTCTAAAATTGGGGGCTAAATTGTATCAAGTTAGACACTTGATGTAGTAGAATGTAAGTCCAAATTCTTTAGGGGCCTAATCATGAATATGATGGCACTTCATGTAGTAAATTGTATGTAGCCATTTTTTTCCTATACTTGGTAAACATGGCTTATGGGGATTATTACGAATCAATGGGAGCAACTACTAGCAAATGGATTCTCAGATCCAATTCTTTCACTTTACCAAGTACTCCCTCCGTCCTTAATTATTTGACGTTTTAGAGTTTTTCATTTGTCCCCAATTATTTGACGTTTGTTCAAATTTAGGAGAATTAATGACATTTTTTCCAAAATTACCCCTCATTACTCTTTTTATTTTTTTGATACTTTAAACTCTTTCTCTCTTTCTTTCTTTCTCTCTTTCTCTCTCCTTATCCCAACAAAACTCTCATTATCTCAACAAAAGATTTAAGAGTATTATAGACAATTGAGTACTATATTTAATGCTTTCCAATCATTATCTTAATTCTTGTGTCCACCTCTAAAACGTCAAATAATTAGGGATGAAGAGAGTATTAAATATAACCTATAACCTAGATCATATTACAAGATACGGGAGAAAAGTACAATAAATAAATATTTAATTTAAAAATGAATATTTAAGAATGTAAAAAAAATCCAAATTAGAAGAGCTGAGAAAAATTTAAAATACATTTTTCCTAATAAATAAGTTAAATAAAATCTGAAAAACTCTGTTAACGGTAAAAATATAATTAATTTGACAAATTAAATCACGAAAATAGTATAAGGTAATAATTAAATTATATTTGTGATACTTGATAACTTTTGAATTTAGAATTCGGGTAATCACCAGTTTCTTTTCGAATGTGGTTTTTATCAGTGTTCCTCGGATCCAAGTATGTTCAAGTTTATGATGGCAAAAAACATATTTTTCTCTTGTTATATGTTGATGACATTGTTATTACGGGTTCATCTGATTCTCTAATCAATAGTCATATACATACACTTCAGAAAGAGTTTGCTATGAAAGACTTGGGGCTTCATTATTTCTTGGTAATTGATGCCACCTCTCTTGCTCAAGGTATGCTCTTATCTCAGACAAAGTATACTACTGAACTCTTGGATAAGTTTAACATGGTTTCAGTAAAGCCTATTACAACACCCCTCAATCTCAAGCAAGAATGGAGCTCAAACTTCAGTGATTTTTATTCTGATCCTACAAAACATCGGCAACTAGTTAGCGGTTTACAATACTTATCTTTCACTCGCCTAGATATCACCTTCGCCGTGAATCTTTGCTCCCGACATATGCATGTCCCTCGTGTTCATCATATGCAAGTTGCGAAATGTCTTCTTAGATATCTCCGTGGTACTCTCAATCATGGACTAATGCTTTATCGCACCATTCCATGTAAACTAATTGTTTATTCCGATGTTGATTGCCGATTGGGATGGTTGCCAAGACACTCGTCTTTCTAAAATGGGATACTACGTCTTTTTTTGTAACAATATACTTTCTTAGTCTGCCAAGAAATAACCCACAGTTGCAAGATCTAGTACAGAAGTAGAGTATTGTGCATTATCATCTGCTGCCGCCGAAGTTACTTGGATTCAAAAGATTCTCAAGGATCTTGATGTCTCTTTGGACTCTCCAATTCATGCATATTGTGACAATATTGCGGCTACATATTTAACGCAGATCATTCTCGCATTAAACATGTTAGCAATGATTATCACTTTGTAAGGGAGAAAGTTATTCTTGGTGATTTGGAGCTGCGACACATTTCGAGTTGCAATCAGCTTGCAAATACTTTTACAAAGGCTCTACCTGCTGCTCGGTTTTCCTTTTTAGTTTCCAATCTGAACCTTCGTTCCTCTTGTTCACATTGAGGGAGGGTGTTAATATATATACCTATGTTGTGTAATTTGTTATACTTGAAAAGGATAAAATTGTCATATTGTAATTTATTGCTCCTATATATATATGATCAGGCAACCCTTTTGGGTGTTGTGCCTGACTTTATTATTATTATTATTATTATTATTATTATTATTATTTGTAATTTCTAGTTTTGTTTTCTAGATTTTCTAACACGTATTTTTTTTCTTTTCAAATTTTGTAACGTCTAGTTTTCTTATTTTTTTCAGATCTTCTAACGGCTGGTATCTTTTTTTGTAACGAATAATATCTCTTTTTTTTCAAATTTCTAACAGCTAGCATGTGACGCCCCCAAAGTTAGACACTCATATCTCAAAATTTGGTTGTCACGTACTATCTCCAATAATAAATCAAAGTCTCACACAACGGAAATAATAGAATAATTTATATTGTGATAACATAAATATTTTAGTCCCAAGGTCTCGAACCGTTACTACAACATCTTAATTTAAACATAACTTATTACATCTTAATAAATAAGTCTTCATACAACATAATAATTATAGATTCCTAGTACTAAGAAACAAAGCTATTCTGAAACATGCTCTTTACCCTTGTCCTTGCCTGAGGATTCTCCACGTTCTGCCTTAACTGAAAGTTTTTAAGGAAAGCAAGGATGAGCAACAAAATTTGCCCAGCAAGTAATATCGCAATAAGGGTGAACAGTTATAAAGTTCAAATCTCAAGGGTATGACAGTGAATCATAGTTCAAGATTTATCAACAATTCTCAATAAAGGTCGCTATGGAATGAAAGATATCAATAATATTGACATGATTCAAAGAGTTAATCATGTCAAAGTTCAAGAATATTGAACACTGAGCAGTCACCAATGACTAAGAACTTCTACTAGAATTAACAGTATTATACTAAAAATCCAATAAAACGAGTACAACAGGTGATCAGCCTAAGTACTCTATGTTATGCATAACATTAAAAAAATGCTTGTATGTGCGCACGTCAGTTCCCCGACAGTTTTATAATTTTCCCTTCAATTAGGGTTGCTTATCTCAATAGATTTTACGAGAGTCCGCACCAAGTCAATTGGTTTGGATAGATTTTTAACATACGATAATAGTCTAGCCGAATCAATGGTTTAGACAACTTTTATAATGCATTTAAGAACAATAAGTTCAATACTTTCCACAACATAAAGATATAGAAACGATTTTCGAATAGTAATAGATATTTGCTGGAGATAAACATAGTTGATATGGCAACAATTCGAATTATACAATATATATAGTGTAAAGAATTTTGCATTCAATATGAGAATCAATTGAAGTTAGAGAACTTGCACAAAATCTAAAGTTGTGTAAGTCAGGGAACTTGCCTTAAGCGTAGTTTACCAACTTATAGCATATCAACACTTTGAAAATCCTATTCTAACATAGTTACGCATATAGACATATTCATTAGTTACGCAGCTCTATAAGTTAATAACCTAATACATTTTAGATCATATTATTCAATGACACACAACTATTTTTATCTTAGCAACGTAAATGGAATATCACATTAACATGCTATCACACCACGTAACTAGATAACCATCTTGTATAAAAGAAGTACGAAAGCTAGTATACATCTTTATACTCTTGGTTGCACATGACCATTAGGTATTAAAACTCTTTAAGCATCATGACAATTTCGTATTATGACTGAAATTAGTATACAGTGCATGATACCAGTTTGCAGATTACAAACATAATAAGTCGGAAGAAGATTAGCGGTATGTAATTGAGCCACAGTTAGGCTTAGGGGCAAGAATTGCACTGCAGATCCTCGGCCCGACCAGAGTTGAGCTTTGCACTTCCGGGTCCTATCCCAAACTTTAGCATGCATTTAACATATACTTAGATACTTATTAAAGATTCTTGCATGCTCTTAAGGTTATTCCACGTTCATCCTTGTATGGTTCTAGTTCGAGATTTCAAGTAAGTTAAGGCCAATTGAGATCATGAATCACAAGTACTACTATGCTCACCATGTACACATATGGAATAGTCATGAAATCAGTTAGTATGCATGCTCACAAAGGTTTTCATCCTATGTGAATAACTGGCATCAATTATTTCCTTAAAACATCTCTAACTCATGCTTGAGTAACTTTCAATGTGTTTAACCAAAATGGACAAAAGTATGTAATATGTGTAGTCACATAAGAAGTATAAATCATACATACTTTAAGTTCAGATAGTATACATCATCATGCTCATAATATTTAGCTTGCACAATGTCCGAGTTCATCTTTAGAAATCATTTTAAAATAAGTCAAGACAATTTTGTGCATACGAAGTATCTTATAATCATATTTCATGCATAGCTAGACCGTATACTCAAGCTCACAAAATAAAAAATGAGACGTTAGTAGTTTAATCATGGTCTACTTCTAAAGTTCAAGTCTTCTCTAGCAATTACATCCTAGAGCAAGTTAAGGTAATCATGTTATACAAAGGAACTTAAGGTCATAAGTCAGGTCTATTTTCATGTATATCTAAACCAAACTTTCATGTTAGAAACATCCCAGCATAACAAAAGTTAGAATTTGGTTATGGGGATGGTAGCAAGTACTTATTGCACCCCCTAATCTGATTCGCCCTTCTGAAGCGAGAACCAAGAAAGGGCTCTGTTCTGTAGAATATCAAACCCAAATCGAATTTCTTCCTGCTAAACATGTTCAAACTCATTCTTAAAGGTTCCATACATGTATACAAACATCATAAACATTTTGGTAGTAAATTTCCAATCAATTTCACAAGAACTTAGGAGAATTTCTATGATTTATCAAAGTTGGAATTAAGAATTTAAAACAAGAATTTAACCTTTTATGAAGCTTAGTTACTTCCTTCTGTAAATCCTAAACTCCTTAATTAACAAGCAACTCACACTCTCAAACTTGGAATTTAACAGACAATTCTCAGAAACGGAAAAGAAGAAAATGTAGCTGCTATTTATAAAAGAACATAGAGCTAGATAATTGTTTTATACCAAGGTTTAAATCCATGAGGTAGAAGAAGAACACAATGATTATGGAAGAGTTGTTCAACCACCCATTATCAGCCATTTTCATAGCCATTATCACCTCTCCTAGCTAGCCAACTTGCTCCAAGCTTCGGCGGTCTGCGTAAAGGAAAATGGAACTTTGTTTGAAGTAACCTGAATTTGGTACAAAGTTTTCTAATACTCAGCATTTAGTTCAATTGTGTTTAGTTTAATTCCTTTTTGGTTCCTTCATGTAGTTTTAATGTATTAATTCTACTAAAAAATGAAATGTTAGGGATTATATACGTACCCATATCATATGATCCATGTATATTGGGTTCATAGAATTTAATATTTACTGCAGTTAGACATTACTAACCTGGTATCCTCTATAAATATTATTAGTACTCACATATCAATATTATAATAATATTTAAAATTAAATGTCTATTTCTCTAATATTCAAATTCTTTCTGAATTTCTGAGATGTACAGTTAATTAGCTATTTCTGTATTAGAAAGTCACTTAAGTTTATGGTGCTACTTGTTACTTCATACCATTAATTTTATTCTAATAATATGTTTTTTAATAATGTCACACAATACCATATTGTCCCATTTAATATCCACAGTAATAATCAACTCTTCCCCAATCTGGCCACTAAGCAATTTGCTTAATTTGTCTCTTCGAGAGAAGAAAGGTAATTGCTTGGGCCCACGCACCGCTAAATTGGTTTAGCTACATGCTAGTTCCAACCACTATCACCATTCTAATTTCACTTAGCATGAATTAACTCCTAATTTGGTAATATTACTAATTAAACATCCCATTCATTTCATGCATGGAGTTACTTAATCATTCAATTATATACAACAACACATATTAAACATTAATCTTTCTCTTATCAGACCGTTCCTCTCTTAATTCATTTAATGAATGTTTCAGTCCTTCATTATGCCACACTAGGCAATTCAGATAAGTTTTACGTTAGCTCTTCATCCATTCCACCATAACACATAGCGATCACATACTTAACTTAGTTTAATAGGAATGACTATATTCCATGCCACAACCATATTTATTTATATTCAAATAAATACTCAACTTGTATTAATATGTTTAATAATAATATTCAGAAATTCTCGGGCATTACATATTATCTTTCTTTCTTTCAAATTTCTAACGGCTAGTTTTCACCAACTATACATATAAATAGACATCAAATTGTAACAATTAGGATATGAATGAGTAGCAATTCTTAGCATGTAAGGTACTAATAATTCAGTTTCTCCAACATATGTAGGAGTACAATGTTTTTCAATTGTTCGAAGAATCTGTATCAAATTTGGATGAACATTGTCACTACAAAAAAAAGTGGTCATTGGCTACGGGGTCAGGACCGATGACCAAAGTCATATCGATAATAACGTCAATGCTGACGGGAACGCCGTCACCAATAGGTGTCGTCGGTAATGGGGTAGGATTTGATGCTATTTTGTCGTGGTGGAGGGAAAAGTCATTGACGATGGCATCTTTTCAAAGGCGACTGTGACGACCCCAAAATTGGGTCTATTTCTCTCCCCGATCTTGTGCGTTAATATTATCATGTTCTAGCTTTAAAACATTATTTAATGTTAAAAATAGCTAAAAATACAGAATAAATTTTTTTTTCCTGTCATTCATCATTATCTGAATCGCAACCTTTATGATTCTTCTTTACACAAAAAATCATATTTATTATATGATTTTTATAATCTTATTAAACGTACTAAAAACTTAAGTCTCGATACTTAATATCTTTTCTATCGATGATTCACTTATTTCAGAATCATATTTATTCTCATTTCAGAATAAATATTCTTTATCCATTCAACATTTCAAACTATACATAACTGCCAATTATATTTAACAAAACTATCAATCATATATTTATACCATTTCTAATTCAAGGAAATGTATTCATTTTGCACATCGATCAATCTTCATCATCCGTATAGCAAGTAATATCGCTTAACATCATTAACCTGCAAAAAGTTTGTGTTTGCAAGATTGAGCTAGACAGCCCAGCAAATTTAACAGTCTATCATGTTTCACATAGCACACAATTCCATATGCACTATATTTCCTTTACTATGCATATCCGCATGCAACATATATTTTTTACTATGCATATCTATATGCAACATATATTCTTTAATATGCATATCCTACATGCATCAATAATTCCTTACAAAACATACATTCATGCATTATACATTTCTAATTTATCGAGTTACATCATACAACACGTGTTATCACATATCACATATAAATTGAGTTCTATAACCCAATCAACTTAGTCATATTTTGACTTTAACAATTCATAAAGCATGGTATGTAACTCACCACACAATCACATTTAATCCACAAACATAATAGAACTGAAAAACTTGCCTCATTCGTTGTTTTATCAATACACTAACCTTTTGCGTGTTAGTTTTTGATTATATGATGTGTGCATGGTTCATGGTGTGTTATTATATTATTAAATATGCATGGATTATGGGTTATAATATTATATTTGATATGCATGAGTCATGAGTATTACATGAACTATTGTTGCTGATTTCTTTCCGTTGGTAGTTGGAATGTGTTTAAAATCAGTTCAGATTTGAATTGAAGTCTATTATGGAAGATTTGATTTGGAGGTTATTAAGGAAGATTTGAATTGGAGTTTATTAAGGTATGTTGGTATTTATAATAACAAATATTATGGTCCTTAATTCCAGCTAGCCCAAATTGGCTCTTCTATGTCATCAGAGTATTTCGTGGGTGCTAATTTAGTTAAGGAGTCTATCTTGCTTAGTGGAGCCCACATTAGTTAGTATTCTATTTTGAAAAGGAGTCTTACTGAAGCTATTGGGATTTATCCTTATTTATCTCCTTTATTTCTGTTTAACACAGTTGATTGTGGGTAGAGTTTCTCTCCTTTATTTAAGCTCTTCAAAATCAAATAGCTGGCGCATAATTGCTTAATATCTTTCTGGTGATACAAAGTTGCTGAAATTATGGATGGTTGCTAACGGGATTGAGATTTCTTAGCTAGCAGATTTAATAGCCGTTGCTTGTCTCATTATATATACCTCTTCTCATCGGCTGATTAAACAACTAAGAACGAACAATCAAGTTGAGAGATTACATCAGAGCTTATCAACTGTTTTTATTCCAGTCATTTATTCTTATCAATTTTATCCTTTTGTGCAGGAAATTTTATTCATTGTAAATCAAAGTATTCAAGCATAGCTTTGGCTTGAGGTTTCCTATTTTAGTTAGTCTGTTCATAGAAGGCTTCAAGGGTCTCAGAGGTGAGAAGAGGTGCAGTGGTGTACAAGTTGCAGAGGTGCAAAAAGGGGGCATAGGTGTCCAACATCAGATTTGAGGCTTCTTTGTGATAGGGAGTAATTTTTGTATTGAGGTTTAAATAGTAATAAAAAGAGTCTCCAATCCTAGTTGGGATTGGACGTGGATTAAACCACTAGATTAGAGGATGAAATTTGAACCACATAAAAATCTTGGTGTGATTTTTACTTCTGTTTATCTCTTTAACTGTCATTCACGTTCTGCATTTTTTGTTATTCACGCCACTATCCAGACACTAAAGCACACAGGTGTAGTTGTCTGAATTATACCTGTAGCAGAAAATTTCAAAAAGTTTTCACTGATTATCACTTTAAGCTTAAACACCTATTCACCCCCCCTCTTGGTATGCATATTAACTGAATTACATTTGGTATCAAAGCTTGGCTCTACTAATATTGATCGTTGCAGGTCGTAGGGGAAGATCCTATGGCACACCTAAACTTTCAAGAAGGTCAGTCCACAAGTAGGCCACCACTGTTGCTCGGAAGTGAGAACTTCAACTTCTAGAAGTCCAGGATGAAGATCTATCTGAACTGTGACCCATGGGAATGGTGGGTAGTCGAAAATGTACCAGTCATTCCGCGACATGATGATGGCAAGCCAAAGAATCTCATGGAAATGGACTCAAATGAATCGTATATGATGTCTTATAATTCCAAGGCCATGAATACACTTTTAAGTGGCATGGTTCAGTCGGAGATAGATAAGGTCTCTTCTTGTGCTACGGCTAAGGAAATTTAGGACACAGTCATCATGAGCCACGAAGGTACTACTAAAGTGAAGGAGGTCAAGCTAAGCATGATAATGCACGAATACGAACTATTCAAATTGGAGAAAAATGAATCAATTAGAGATGCCCAAGAAAGATTCCTCACTCTAATGAATTCTCTAAGCATGCTCGGACGAAAGATTGATCAAAAGAAAATCAACCGAAAGCTTCTTAGAGTCATGCCAAAGCGATTTGCACCAAAGGTTACTACACTTCAAGACTCAGTCTCAATCAGCACAATGGAAACACTTACCTTATTTGGAGAACTTGAAGAGTTTGAAAACCAACTAAAATTGTATGATGAAGAAGATGAGGCACCTAAGAAGAAGACCTTGGCTCTACAAGCTGAAAGCTACATAGAAGGCAATGATGAAGATTCGGATGAAGAAATAGCTTTAATGACCAGAAAATTGAGGGAGTTAATCCGAAAGAAGAATAGATCAAAATTACCAACAAAAGCTTTCAACAACAAGAAAGATTTCAAGCAAAAGCCACAAGAGGCTTTGCTTGAATGTGGAAGGCACCGTCACTTCAAAAGAGATTGCTTCCAACTAAAAAGAAAGAACAAAGCAAATGGTTCAAAAGGGAAGGCTACAATGACATGGAGTGATGATGAATCGATCATGAAGATCAAGAAGAAGAAAGCGCTCAGCGTGTGCTTCTTAGGAATACACAATGAGGAAACATCTTAGGTAAGTCCTGAACTTGGAGAAATTACTATTTTTGACTATCTTGTTTTAAAAAATGAAAACCTTCGTATGAAAGAGAAAAATGCTCACTTGAAAAGTTGGATAAATGACTTAATGAAGGAAGTAGAAACTTTAATTGAGGAAAAACAAGAAATAGTTAAAGATTGCTCATCATGTGAAGTATCTCAGTTGAATGCTAAAATTGGATATTTAGATAATTATAATAAAATTTTATATAATCGTGCAAACAAATTAAATGAAGAAAATAATAGCCTTAAAAAGGAAAATGATGATCTAAAAGAAAGCTTGAAAATGAGAGATACTTGTATAGATGCTTTTAATGATGGAAAAATAATAAACATGCAAAATAACAATGAGGAAGAAATAATATCTTTAAAAAAGGATCTTGCAAAATTTGTTCAAGGAGAAGAGAATTTAAATATAATGTTGGGTGCTCAAAGGTCAAGCTTAGATAAAATAAAAATTGGATATAATCCTGTTAAAAACATAAAAAGCACGACTAATAAAATTAGACTAATAAATAATAAACCAAGGAACAAGCCTCTTTATTGCTCACCTTATGTTACTTGCAGAAAATGCGGTTTAAAAAGACATTTTAATACAAACTGTAGTAAAATTAAAATAAAACAAGTTTGGGTAAAGAAAGGAGATTTAATTGCTACTATCAATATCGGACCCAAACAGATTTGGATACCAAAACGATGAGTTACTTCTTTGTTTTATAGTTATGCTTAAAAGCTAAAGTACCATCACATAAATGGGTACTTGACAGTGGATGTTCTAGACACATGACGGGTGATAGAACTAAATTTACCTCACTTGTTGCAAAGAAAGGAGGCACGGTTACTTTTGGAGATGACACCACATGCCAAATCATCGGTAAAGGTAAAATTGGTAATGGTAAGGTTTACATTGATAATGTCCATCATGTTGAAGGGTTAAAATATAATTTAATTAGTGTAAGTCAACTAATGGATGGTGGTCATAAAGTTATTTTTGAAAAAAATAAATGTGCTATTATTCATGCCTCTCATAATGTTCCTTTAGTAGCTAACATAGAAGGTAATATATATACTATAAATTTTGAAAATCAAAATGAGGATATTTGTTTAGCTGCTGTTCAAGATCAAACTATTCTATGGCATAGAAGGTTGGGGTATGTGCATATGAAATTGATTAACAAGTTAGCTACAAAGAACCTTGTTAAAGGTTTACCAAAGCTAAAATATGAAAAGACAGGTATTTGTGATGCATGTCAGTTAGGTAAACAAGCAAGAAATTCTTTTACAAGCAAAAATCAGGTATCAACTTCTTTACCTCTTCAATTATTGCATTTTGATTTATTTGGACCCGAGAGATATGCTAGCCTAGAAAATAATCATTATGCCTTTGTTATTGTTGATGATTTTTCAAGATTTACATGGGTTTTATTTTTGAAAACTAAAGATCAAGCTTTTGCAGAATTTGAAAAGCTTATAAAGAATGTTGAAACAAAACACAACCTCAAGCTAATTGGTATACGGAGTGACCACGGTTGAGAATTTGGAAAAGATTTTATACCATATTATAGTGGGAAAGGTGTTACACATGAGTTTTCTGCACCAAGAACGCCTCAACAAAATGGTGTGGTGGAACGTAAAAATTGTACTCTTCAAGAAACTGCAAAAACATTACTACATGAAAGTAAACTGCCAAAAAGTTTTTGGGCAGAGGCTGTAAGTACTGCATGTTACATTTTAAATAGAGTACTAATTAGACCCATCCTAATGAAAACACCATATGAGTTGCTAAATAACAGGATTCCAAATATTAATTATTTTAAAGTGTTTGGTGCTAAATGTTTCATTCTAAATACTAATAGTAATCTTGGAAAATTTGATATAAAATCAACCGAAGCTATTTTTCTTGGTTATTCAATGCATAGTAAAGCTTACAGGGTGTATAATCTTGATAAATTTAAAGTTGAAGAATCTGTGCATGTTGTATTTGATGAATTTAACCATGTCCTATCAAAAGAGGAAAATGAAGTTTATGCAGGAAAAAGACATTCTGATTAGTGGAAAACAGACAGCTCAATTCGGACAGCCTGAGCCGTCTGCATCAGAAGGAAAGTCATATGAACATGGAAAGCAAGCAAATGAAATTAGACAACCTGAGCCATCTGCCTTAGTTGAAAACTCAGACATGTAGACTCCTAAAGTCAGACAGCTCAACCCGCATTAGAAGAAAAATTTGATGATCAGTTTGATATAGAGCATGATATTTCAGAAACTGAACCTGAAGAGCAAATGACTGTAGCAAGGCTTCCTAGACCATCTAGAACAGTGAGAAATCATCCACCAAATCTGATCATAGGTGATCCTGACACTTGGATGAACACAAGAAGAAAAGCAAGGAATTACTGTGCATTCTCCGTATTTCTTTCACAAATAGAACCAAAGAATGCCAAGGAAGCAGTTCAAGATGAAAATTGGTCTATTGCCATGCATGAAGAATTAAACCAATTCGAAAAGTGCCAGGTATGGGATCTTGTTAAACCTCCTAAAGATGCTTCTATAATTGGTACAAAATGGATTTTCAAAAATAAACTTGATGAAAATGGCATAATTACTAGAAATAAGGCTAGATTAGTAGCTCAAGGCTATAATCAACAAGAAGGTATAGATTATGAAGAAACCTTTGCCCCTGTTACAAGGTTGGAAGTCATATGAATTTTGTTAGACTATGCATGTTTTAGACAATTTAAATTATATTAAATGGATGTGAAAAGTGCATTTTTAAATGGCTACTTAAATGAGGAAGTGTATGTCAAGCAACCACCGGGATTTGAACATGCAAAATATCCACATTATGTGTTTAAATTGAAAAATGCTTTGTATGGATTAAAGCAGGCTCCAAGAGCCTGCTATGAAAGATTAAGCAAGTTTTTATTGGACAATGGTTTTAATCGTCGTAAAATTGATTATACTCTTTTTATTAAAACCAAAAATAAGGACTTATTAATTGTTCAAATTTATGTGGATGATATAATTTTTGGAGCTACTACTAACTCTTTGTGTGAGTGGTTTTCCCAATGTATGCATAATGAGTTTGATATGAGCCTTATGGGTGAATTAAATTATTTCTTGGGGCTTCAAATCAAACAATCCAATGAAGGGATTCATATTCACCAATCAAAGTATGTGAAGGAGCTATTGAAGAGATTTGGATTCAAAAATACCAAACCAAAGTCAACACCAATGAGCACTACCGTCAAGCTTATTGCGGATGCTACAGGTAAAGATGTTAAAGTAATAATGTATCGAGGTATGATTGGTTGTTTACTTTATTTAACTGCATTAAGATCAGATATTATGTATAGTGTATGCCTTTGTGCTAGATTTCAAGCTCAACCGAAAGAATCTCATCTTACAGCGGTAAAAAGAATATTTAAATATCTAGTTGGCACAATTAATTTAGGCTTATATTATCCTATATCTCCAAGTTTTGAACTAACTGGATACTCAGATGCAGATTATGCAGGGTGCCAAGTTGATAGAAAGAGCACAAGTGGTGCTTGTGAATTTTTAGGTCAAAGCCCTGTAGCTTGGCACAGCAAGAAACAAACATCTGTTGCCTTGTCTACCACGAAAGGTGAATATTTGGTGAATATTTGGCGGCAGGTAGTTGTTGTTCACAAATTTTGTGGATGATACAAACATTACATGATTTTAATATTATTTGTGAAAATGTGCCTATTATGTGTGACAATACTAGTGCTATTGATATTTCTAAAAATCCGGTGCTTCATTCTCGTACTAAGCATATTGAAGTGAGACATCATTTTTTAAGAGATAATGTTGCTAAAGGATTAATTAAGTTAGTCTTTGTCCCTACTGAACATCAATTGGCTGACATTTTTACAAAACCTTTAAGCGAGGAACGTTTTTGTACCTTGAGAAGATAACTTGGAATGTCTGTCTATTCTTAATTATTATATTTTTATGCCTTTAGAAATTAAAATAAATAAATAAATAATTATATATATTTGTCTTCTATAAATTTTTTATGTGGATTTTGTGTATGTCAAGTTTCATTATATGTTTAACTGCAATATGTGAAAATATATGTGCCTAATTCCTATCTATTAAAGTAACAACAAGGGCATTAGTGGGTTTTCATGTCATATAGTCATTGAGCAGGAATACAACTCTATGTCATTTATTCATTGGTTATTCCTGAGACGAGGGTTTTGTTCCGATTAATCTTTCCTTTACTGTTATTCTCTATACTTGTCGTCTCTCCTTCCTTTCAAAACCTAGGGTTTTCCAAGAGTTCTCCAATGGCTAAAACACGTGGCGGTCATGTGGTCAACACCGGCAGAGAAGCTCTTCCTAGCAAGAAGGATATCCCACCTCACTCCTCACAATGGCGCTCGAATCGGATTTTCACACGAAGATCAATTGATTTGGGTCTGTCGAAGCATTCTATGAAGAATCGTTTGAAGGGGAAGTCCACCAAACCCATCCTCATTCTCGATTCCACATCCTCGGACCATCTGATTTCTTCCTCTCCTCCAACACATGGTACTCCTCTAATTTTTATTTCTTCTAGTTATGCTATGCGTTTTCAGGATCTTATGATCAATAAAACGATTATTTTTGGGAAATAATTTGATCAAGCCCTATTTCAACAAATTGGGGTAACATCCTTATTTGAAAATTTTCACCTCTCTGCTATGTTGAGTCCCCCCAAATCTGCATATCCAACGTTCATTAAACATTTTTTTAGGAATATGTCTGTTAAGGATGATGTCATAAAAACTTTTATGAAAAACAAAACATTGGTCATTGATTCTACTGTATTGGGCTCTATTCTCAATATTACATGTTCTGGATTTTGTCCTTTCACACTCAAGGGTCCCTTAGAATTTGAAATTTTAACTGTTCTTGAACAGTTACAAATTGTGAAAGAGTGTTCCTCTGCTGAATTTATTGGATTACCAACGGTTATTGAAATTACCCCTTTGAATAATGTTATTCATAAACTCATTCGTGCTAATTTAGTTCCTCGGAATGGGGGTCGGTCCAATATGATGTATCACGACTTAATTCTTTCTGCTTTAATCATCTCTGGAACAAAGTTTAATTTTGCCTTGCTTATGATTAAGCACATGGAGAGTTGTTTGACAAATAAAACAAAGTATTTTCCTTATGGGGATTTTATAACCAAAATTCTTGCACACTTTGGAATCTCTTTTGTCAATGAAGATGTCGTCCAAATTTCTGATGTGATTGATAAATATATCATGTTTCAATCTAAATTAACTATGAATTCTGCTGGAACATTATGTTGGGATGTTGAGAAGGTTCATACTTCAACTCCACCATCTCCACACTCTTCTTCTATTCCTAATTCTATTATACCAGATTCCTTTGATCTTCCTCCTCCTTCCAATGTTCAAATTTCTACTCTTTTTCAACTTATCCATGATATTGGCACTCGGTTTGACTCTGCCCTTCAAACAGTCTCCAAACAAATTCAAGAGTTGAACAACAAGGTTGATTATGTCTCCGGACGGATGGAAGTGTTGGTCTCTCATCACAACGACTATGTGGTTAAAATCCAAGAATTTGACAAGAAACTTGATGATGTTCTCTATGAGACAGCTATTGATGAAGCTGCCTGACTCCCATCTTTTTGATAATGCCAAAGGGGGAGAAGCTTAAGGGATAAGGGGATAAGGAGAGGATACTGATTTTTTTTGGATATATTAGACTACCATTTATGCCACGGATGATGTTATTGGTTTCTAACTATTTTTAATTTGGGATATGATATCTATGTGTCACATGGGCTTACTTATTTAGATATTATATATGTATCCTTTATTTGTTATTTATTTCCCTATTTGTTATGAAAATCTTATATGCATAAATTTAGGGGGAGCTTAAATTTAGGGGGAGCATATGATTGGTTAAAGTAGTGCATAAATTGTCATCATCAAAAAGGGGGAGAATGTTAGTTTTTGATTATATGATGTTTTGATTGATGACTAATTTAAGTGTGCATGGTTCATGGTGTGTTATTATATTATTAAATATGCATGGATTATGGGTTATAATATTATATTTGATATGCATGAGTCATGGGTATTACATGAACTATTGTTGCTGATTTCTTTCTGTTGGTAGTTGGAATGTGTTTAAAATCAGTTAAGATTTGAATTGAAGTCTATTATGGAATATTTGATTTGGATGTTATTAAGGAAGATTTGAATTGGAGTTTATTAAGGTATGTTGGTATTTATAATAACAAATATTATGGTCCTTAATTCTAGCTAGCCCAAATTGGCTCTTCTATGTCATCAGAGTATTTCGTGGGTGCTAATTTAGTTAAAGAGTCTATCTTGCTTAGTGGAGCCCACATTAGTTAGTATTCTATTTTGAAAAGGAGTCTTACTGAAGCTATTGGGATTTATCCTTATTTATCTCCTTTATTCCTGTTTAACACAGTTGATTGTGGGTAGAGTTTCTCTCCTTTATTTTAGCTCTTCAAAATCAAATAGCTGGCGCATAATTGCTTAATATCTTTCTGGTGATACAAAGTTGCTGAAATTATGGATGGTTGCTAACGGGATTGAGATTTCTTAGCTAGCAGATTTAATAGCCGTTGCTTGTCTCATTATATATACCTCTTCTCATCGGCTGATTAAACAACTAAGAACGAACAATCAAGTTGAGAGATTACATCAGAGCTTATCAACTGTTTTTATTCCAGTCATTTATTCTTATCAATTTTATCCTTTTGTGCAGGAAATTTTATTCATTGTAAATCAAAGTATTCAAGCATAGCTTTGGCTTGAGGTTTCCTGTTTTAGTTAGTCTGTTCATAGAAGGCTTCAAGGGTCTCAGAGGTGAGAAGAGGTGCAGTGGTGTACAAGTTGCAGAGGTGCAAAAAGGGGGCATAGGTGTCCAACATCAGATTTGAGGCTTCTTTGTAACAGGGAGTAATTTTTTTATTGAGGTTTAAATAGTAATAAAAAGAGTCTCCAATCCTAGTTGGGATTGGACGTGGATTAGGCCACTAGATTAGAGGATAGGGGCTGAACCACGTAAAAATGTTGGTGTGATTTTTACTTCTGTTTATCTCTTTAACTGTCATTCACGTTCTGCATTTTTTGTTATTTACGCCACTATCCAGACACTAAAGCAGACAGGTCTAGCTGTCTAATAATAAGAAATGAATAACATAAGTTAAAGCAGACACTAAAGCAGACAGGTGTAGCTGTCTGAATTATACCTTTAGCAGAAAATTTCAAAAAGTTTTCACTGATTATCACTTTAAGCTTAAACACCTATTCACCCCCCTCTAGGTGTGCATATTAACTGAATTACATTGCGTTCCTTGCACGACCTACACCGTAGGTGAGATCAAAAATGCGCATTATCTGTCAAAGCTTTACTTTAACTGTTAATCTTATTTTAAAATCTTATCTCAACTTATTATTTCTTGTATAGTCTTTACAAATATCCGACTATGTTATTTAAATAACTCAGTTCCATATTACATAGATTGGTTTTCCAATTGAACCAACATTTTCAAAAGTACATCTCTGCATATCTCTTATATTGCCAAATCTTTGTATGTGCATTTATCTTTATTATATGCTATAATATAATGTTGGTAACCAAATATTACTACATATTATAGCATTTGATATTTGCACTTAAATTAGAATTGAAATGTTTTCCCATAATAACCACCACCAAGCAAAGATAGCAATATTCGACCAAGCTATTACATTAACCAGTGGTATTGGAGAAAACCATTCATGTTTTTGTTTTCTCATGAGATAAATGCGATGTCTCATGATAAATTAATAGATAAGTTTATATAGTCAGAGGGTAAAAATACATGTAAATAAGATATTAGACTTAATCTCTTAATAGCCTATATAAGTTATGAAAATTTATATAGAAAATTATATTGGATAAAGCAATCCTCCTGAGATATTTTGGGAGTTCCCTAATTCATGCACTACCACCACCACCACTTTGCTTTACATTTTCCCTAGTTTATGGATTTTAGTTAACTAATAAGTATCACCTTTTTGACATGACAATAAAGTTCTATTCATTTTCATTTATCAAAAGTAATAGAAAATAATCTACTTTAAAAGAAGCCTTTTTTTCCCGTACTCCATCAATTAAATGTTTAGATGGGAAAAAATTTCACTTAAAACTTTATATACTCCTAGTTAATGCAAGTTTTTCACTTGCTATGCTTTGGTTTTATACTTTGGATCACTCTTGCTGGAACAGATTACTATGTTTCCGTGGTGATAGAGCTTTATATATTGTCTATTAGACCCATTATGAAAAGTTGGCAAATAATAATTTTTGACGAGGACCTATTGTCTTAATATATAATTTCTCTTATATAATATTTGATTGCTCTTCATTTTTGACATATTTCTTTCCTTAACATCGAACTGAATATTCTGGGTCACCCAAGTACTAAATTCAGGACCACCAATTTTATCTAATTTGCTTTACAAACCATAAAATGGCTTTTATAATTGTTTGATTTACCTAATCCACATATATTATAACATATCACATATATAAATGTTACCTTGCCCCCAATATTGAAAATTATTCAGTTTTTATACAAGCAGCCCAGGTCAGCTACATCACTATTAACCTGGCGACTTTGAAAATTTCCAGTTTACAATCTACATATCCAATCAAACCCAAACTTTAGCATGTTATAGAAGGAATATCATATTATTTTAAAAAAATATAACTTAATAAATTCGAACATCTTAGACAAGTTTTATAGTCATGAAATTGCCTGTCACACTGTTTTTAACCAAACTTTACTTGTTTTTTTATAAACAGTTCTTAAACTCAGTTCAACTTGCCCAACTTACTTGAGGTATTTCATAAAACAGATATAAAGAATTTTTAAAAACCAATTTGGCTAAATCTTGGTATTTATACCCGACAGCCTTTAAGAGGCCTTAAACATGTGTATTTTTTTAAACAGATCCCAAAAATGTTTATACATGATTCTAACTAAAAATTTCTTTTCTTATCTCTCCATATGATTTGCATAAACCTCCTCAAATTAAGTCACAGCCCAATCATAAACCAAGCATAACAATAACGAAACACAAGCACTAAATATCCAATTTTCTGAAAAAATTAAAAACGTCAATATTTCCTTGCACCAATTGTAATTAATTTGTTGAAATTCACTTTAATGATTAGCTTATACACTCCCTCTTGCTACTACTACTATTCGAATGCTTGTTGCAATTTCTTTGTTAACAACACTTACGATATCAGCCTCGTTCACTTTTAATCACTACCCCAACTCCTAAAGAGTTTAGGGATGTTCTCACATAATATCTATGAATACTTATATTTTTGAAAGGATAGAAATGAGAAGTTAGTTATATAAGGAGAGAGATCATAACGGTTAGAAGAAGAATGAGAAAGAGAAGGGACGGATGAAATGGAGATGAAGGCTAAGGTCAGCCTTCTAATATCAGACATGCTTAGTGCTTATTAAGTCCCTTAAATTCCTCCACCTCATGCTTATACTCATGACTCAGCATAATACACACGTAGTTTCAAATTCTCATTATTAGCATCCTTAAAGCTTCGTTTCAATGATAAATGGTTAATAATGAATATTCATTTTACCTTACATATACACTACCATTATATGTATACAAAATACATATAACACATCACATTCATTACATTTTTATCAAACATATACATAAATTTATTTTATGTATATCACTATATATGTTATGAATAAATACATAATTTGATAATTCTTACATTTATAATTATGTATATAAAATCCCTCCACTTATTATGAAACTAATTTCATAAATACTTTTAATGCAACAGACCATTACCTCTAATAATAACTCATTTAATTTATACAATTAATATTGTACAATTAAATTAAACTAAATTAAATTCACTCCTTCCTTCCATAAATTATTCCAAGACAATTTATTTAATCCATACATTTTATTTTATATTCTTTTCATTATAAATGGTTTCTCTTTTCCCTTTTCTCTTTCTCTTTCTCTAAACTTAGCCAATTTGGCTAAAAATGAATATAGGTAAATTTTGATTTTGCTTATATAAAAGCTACTTTCAATTTCTTATAAGTTGGTCACCCAACTTAAGTCTTCTCTAGTCTTCCCCATCGTCTTTAAAAGCTTAAAAATCACCCCTTATCATTACTTTGGTTTTGTTGCGGTTTGACACTTAGTTTAATTTAGCTTAATGGGATGTTTGTTATAGTTTAGTTTAGATTAATGGGATGTTTTTGACCTTTTTACTTCTCATTTAATTAGTTGGTTTTTGATATATTGTTGGATGAGGTGATTGTAATTGTAATTTATGTTATTGGCCATATTGTTAGCTTGTGTATGTGATGTTGAGAAAACAGGTACAGGTACAGGTACAAGATGTGGGTTAAATTTGTGGATATTGCAAAAATAAATAAAATATTTTAAAAAAAACACTATCCTCGACGGAATCTGGGTATTGTCGACGGATATCCGCTGAGATTAAAGTATTTCCCATTTTTATCAGACTGCCACGTGGCATACTTGTCATCGACAGAATGGTGGTATACTCGACGAATTTTCGTCGATTTTAAGTTGTTTTCCAATTTTATCAAACTGCCACGTGGCATGCTTATCATCGACCGAATATCCTCGACCGACACTTTTCAGTCAGGGATATATTAACTCCGACTGAATATTCGGTCGATAATAATTCCGTCGACTCTAAGTATTCCCGACCGAAAAATCGACAGACTTAATTTCGACGTGCTTATATACGACCGAATTTCCGACCGAAGATTACGTCGCAAATAAGGTTGTCCTCGACGGAATACCCTTATTATCGACGGAATATTCCATCGGAAATATCCTTTTTTGTTGTAGTGTTATTCCTTAGTATATTCCTTAAGATATTTTCTTAAGTTTCAAATATTAGGTTTTCAACCCCAAGGTTTTCGTAACTCGCACCATTCTCCCTCTATTATCTTTAGCTTACTTTTGTTAAGTTATTTAATTACCCAATCTTAGTAACTTAATTTAATCAAATAAGTTACTACATAAATCTCCTTAATTTATTTTACCATCTTGGAATCATATAATTTACATAATCCATCTTTGATATATAAATTATATAAAATATAACATAACATACTATCAAATTACATATTTATTTTATAATTGTAAAATAAATATGTTACTATAATTTCTAATGTAAATACAATTATTACATGCCCAAGATAATATAATATAATATCCTTACCTCATTATCATAAATTCAATTAAGAATTTATTTACTTTCTTAAGATATTACGATAAATATAATATCTTTTCTTTATTAAATTAATTTTATATAAGAATTTATTCTAATACCCTTGGGTAAATTATATATAAATATTATATTCTTAACTCCTCCTTTTTTGCCTCATTACATAAATTGTTCCCAACAATTTTATTTCCTACGTAATATATATATATTTATATTTATCACCTTGAAAATATTCTTTATAATGCACATGTATTCATATGACATATAGAAAATAAATAATAAATTTATTTTCTCACCTTATAAAATTTTCATATCAATTTATTTATATATAGTAAGTATAACTTAACATATTTACCTTATAAATGGAAATTTATTAGGTAAATAAGATATTATAATTAAAATAATATCTTTTCTTTATTAAAATAATTCAACATACATTACATCCAATAATGTAATACATGATTTCTTGATGAAAGGGTGGTTATACATTAAGTATATATTTAGGGCCACTAATTCACCACATTAAAATAATTTAATATTATATATTATTTTAATTCTACTCATCTCATTTCCTTTTATAAATTGCCCCTACAATTTATTTACATATAATAAATATACAATACCAATATATTTATTAAGCATAAGCATCACATATTGCATAGTTCATACTCACTTATGCAATATAATAATCATACAACATATTATCTAATAAGAATTTTATTTATTTAATTCTTATTTTAATATTACCCAAAAATTTGAGTTATCATAGCGACGGACTAGCCGTCACTAGTGAATAAATATCGACGGGGCTAATATCGACGGTCATGCCGTCGAGAATGAGTCCTTTTTTTAAAATGCCCTAATTCCGACGACAACGATTCCTATTTTTTTCCCTCTCTGATATTTGTTTTTCCCTCTCAATTCGTCAATCCCAGTTTGGCCATTTCCTCAATTAATCGTCCCATTTTGCCTAATTGATCTTCACAGTTCACCCGATCACCATCCCAGTGGAGATTACAGTTCACCCCAACATCATCATCATCATCTTAGTTCACCCCATGTTGCCCTCAGTCTGCTCTCCTTACTTCCTACTGTGCAAAGGATCTAGCACTAGCTGCAACTCCTTCCGGCCTACCCTCCGACCGCCAGCTCCTTTCTGCCGCCTACCTTCGACCGCCACAGCTCCATTCCTTCTTCTTTTGTATTCCTGGTTTCCCCCAAATTACAAGGTGAAGCTCTTTTTCCCCTAATTTTAGGGTGTTTAATTTGATTTTATTATTTTTTTAGCATTTTCTGTATAGATTTGACCAGGTTTAAATGAGATTATATTTCTTCTAAGTCTTCACTCTTCAATATCACTTGCTTATGATTGTAATTGATATTGTTTTTTTTTTTGTCTTAAACTTTTCTGGAGAATGGTTTCAATTTTTCTTTGCATCTGTCATATAATAAGTGGAATATAAAGTTGGAAGCTTTTAGTTTCTTTAACATTTCTACTCCAAATGTTGTACTACAAACGCCTAATTTAGTGGTGTACTGCATTAGCTTTGTAATTTTATGAGTTTTTGGGATTCCTTGTATATATGGCATCATTTCATCTAGTTGAATTGAAAAAAAACCTCAAATTGAGAATTTGTGTGTTATTTTTTGTTTTTATTATAGGGTCATTGTGTGGGATGCGTAGGAATTCAAGTGTCTTTCTTTCCGTTTGCTTCTGAACTGTGGTTTTCATTGCTTTGTGAAGATACCCAATTTCAGTTGAGAATTTCTTGTGCTGAAGAATTTAGATTTTTCTTCAATTAAGTTCATTAAAGCTCTGATTTTGTATTATTAAAGAAGAAGAGGATACTCAAGTGAGATTATTAATATTGAACTCATTTACTTATTCAAATATGACAGTATAATACATATATATATATATATATATATATAATTATATAATTATATATTGTGTTAACCTTTAAAATATATTTTATTCTCCTTGAGTACTTTTTGAATTGGTTATTTGATGATTGAATTAGATTAGAGGCAAACTTTAGTTAATTATACCAAATAGGTAACACAGAAGTGGAATTAATTTGATCCATTTATTTAATTTTGTGAGAAAGTAATCCTGAACTAATTATTTTTTGCATACATAATGGTATAAGATGTAATATTATATATATATATATATATATATTACATTACATATTCTATAATAAATTTTCAAATTTTAAAGTTGAGAGATAAGAAAAGCTATTGATTCTATGAACTTGTTTCCTTTCTGTATGAGTGAGACTGCAAATAGTTTTATTTATATGCCTTTTTCTTTTGTGTATTGAGGGTGTTGTACCAAATGCTACTTTAATATATCTGCATTATTTCTTGAAATTTAATGATTCTCATGTTAAAAATGTAACATCTGTACTTTTGGTTGAGATACATGTATGTTATTGCCATACATCTATTTGAAACGAATATATTGCTTTCTCAATATAAATTACCATGTCTTTGTTTCCATTTTGTTGCTTAATTAAAATGGTAGTATTGTGTTATTCTAAATATGTTCTAGATGATTATTTAATATGTAGTCTTTGATTTTGTATACTCATGAGAATCGATGAATCAATTTCTTTTATTGTGGTTCATAATTCATTCTCAATATAGTATTCCTTTTATTCTAGGAAAGAGTTCAATTTCATACGTGCATATTTTCATATAGTTTAGGAAGCTTAGAAAGCTGTTTGAGATTCACTTAATATGAGTGAATCTCAAATAGTCCCCATTTTGGGACTGTTCCTGTATGTTTCTATCTCACTTAGGTCGGTGTTAAAGACTTGAGCACGTTTTTATATTTTTTGAATTTTCGGTTAGTATATATCTTTTGATGTTCTTTGGGTACATATTTAGACTATGATGTGTTAGTCTATTTCGTGTACTTGAAGACCATGGGGAGGTGCTGCTGAAATTTCTGAAAAATTTAAAGATGTGTTCAAGTTGTTGCATCGATGATGCTGACACATCCGGAATGGGATAAGCTTTGACCGTTAGATTAGAGTGGGAGATGAAGTTAGGAAACTCATAAGCTTGGAGACTTGATTGAGTTTGTCTAACTTTCTATATATATAGCAGACAGTTGTCCAAGATGTCTGTTGATCGAAGTTGGATGGAACGTAGGGTAGCCACTGATAAGAGTGAGCTTAACTCTGAGTACCATAGTGGGGTTGAACAGTTTCTCAATTTCGCGTTTGAGCAAGTCAGTGGCGATGAGATCAGATATCCTTGTAAGAGGTGTGTGAATGAAGTGTGGAAGGAAAGGAGTGATTTCATGTGCGACTTATTTGCGTATGGGTTCAAGCAGGGTTATACGACATGGATCTATTATGGAGAAACCTGGTTGGATGAACATGAATCAGAATCGGAATCCAGAGGTGACGAAACCTTTAACTGTACTAACATGATAGTCAAAGTTACTGGTTCATACTTCCAGTGGAATATAGACATGGATGGCAATAGCATCGAGCAAGAGCCAAATGATAGGGATAAGGGTTTCTATGAGTTATTACATGAAGCAGAAATGCCACTATATGACAGGCACGAAAAGCACACCGTCTTATCTGTAGTTACTAAGTTTTTAAACTTCAAGAATGAGCATGACTGTAGTGAGAGAGGTTTTAATGAACTGCTAAACGTTGTGAATGAGTGCTTACCTGCAGGCAATAAGTTACCGAGATCGTACTATGATGTGAAGAAAATGGTCAAAAGGCTCAATCTAGGGTATGAAAAGATTGATGCTTGTGAGAACGATTGTATGTTGTATTACAGTGATATTTGTGGTGCAAGTAGATACTGTGAAAAGCGCAAGAAAAAGGGAAAATACGTGTCGAGAAAGATCGTACGTTACTTTCCCATTGCGCCGATGCTTCAGCGGTTGTTCATGTCAACACATACCGTAGAGTATATAAGGTGGCACTCTAAACGGGATATAGTCGAAGGACAACTGACGCACCAGGCAGATGGCTTTGAGTGGAAAATTTTTGATAAAAGCACACCTCGTTTGCTGAAAAGGTTCGCAATGTTAGGCTTGGACTTGCTACGGATGGGTTTAATCCGTTTAATGGGCCTTACACCATGCCCTACTCAACTTGGCTGGTGATTATTGTTGTGTATAACCTCCCGCCTTCAATATGCATGACAGATCCCTACATGTTCATGCCTTTACTGATTTTGGGTGATAAGAGTCTAAGTAAAGACATCAATGTATACCTCAGGCCGTTAATTGATGAGTTAAAGATGTTGTGGGATAAAGGGGTTCAAACTTTTGATGTATCTCTTAAACAGAACTTTGACATGAGAGCAAATTTATTGTGGACCATAAATGATGTCCCGGCATTAGGAATGATCATTGGATGGTCAACTCACGGGGGCTTGTTATGTCCCATATGCATGGGGTCAGTTAAACCTATGCGGCTCAAACATTGGGGGAAAATGATTTTCTTTGCAACATCCAGACAGTTTTTGTCGATTGAACATCGTTATCGATGGATGAGTAGAAAATTCAATCAAAAAATAGAGAAATGCCAAGTACCTGGCCGTCTTTCTGGGAAAGCAATGTTGAGTTGGATTACTCACTTTAATTTTCCTCCTCCAGGGAAGAATCACATATTAGAGCGAGCTTATGGTTACAACAAGGTTCACAACTGGACACACAGATCCATGTTCTTTGACCTGTCTTATTAGGCTACACTATGCATCCGTCATTGTTTAGATCCGATACATACAGAGAAGAACGTATTTGATAACATTTTTTATACAGTTCTAGATGCAAGTGGTAAAAAAAAGACAATAATAAGTCGAGGCTTGATTTGGTAGAAATGAACATTAAGGAACATCTGTGGTTGTATCAGGAGGGTAGTAAGACGATAACGCCTAAAGCTGATTATACTTTGACCAGGGAATAGTTGCTATTGATATGTAATTGGATTAGTGGACTGAAGCTCCCAGATGAATATTATTTGAATATAGCAAGGTGTTGTAAAGTCGAAGAGCTAAAGTTTTAGGGTCTCAAAAGTCATGATTGTCATGTATTCATGCAGAAGTTAATCGTCGTGGCATTTATCGACTTGTTACCGAAACATGTGGTTGAAGCATTGACAGAGCTTTTTAATTTCTTCAGAGATCTATGCTTAACGGAGCTTCAACTCAAAGTGTAGTGCCCCCGAATCCAAGTCCCATGAACCCCGGACCTGGTGCATCACGATACATTATCTTCATACATATTCTATAAACTAATGCGAAATTATAAACATAAATTGTTTATTACACAATGGTTCTGTAATATTTCCAAAGGTCTACAACCTTTATCTTAATACATACCTTTAATAATTCACAAGGTTTACATCATCAATTTATGTCAGTTATCATAATAGATAAATGTCCATATAAAAATAATCTCCATCTTTTTCTTTGCCTTTGTCCTTCTTTGAGCATTCGGGTTAAACTGAAATATATTCATGATATAGCAAGGGTGAGCAACTACTTTACTCAGTAAGTTTAAATACAATAAAGATATATCATGATTGAAAGAAAGAATATGCTTTCAAGTTTTCAACAATATAATGATTGTGAAAGAGCATGAATCAAATTTCAATACATAGATGATTGAATTAATAACACTGAGTGGTCAACAATGACCATGAACAAGTACTTTGTTAATAAATGTGATCAACCTTTCATACCTGATAAACATATGCAATGTGCACTAAATGCGAATCAATAATCATAGATGTGGAATAATTCTCAATAATTAAACCACTAGCATATTAACTCGAGTTTGAGTTAGAAAACTTGCATGTACCGTTGATTACCGCTAAGCAATCTAATTTAATCTCTTATGAAAGACCTATCATTAATAAGATTGATCCTCCAATTAGCATAATACATTTTATCCCACAATACTATTACTCAAATAATAAATTAGCTAACATTTAGCCACATAATCAAACATTGAATAATTCTTTAACTCATTAGTAATATTATCATCCCTCAATAATATTACTATCATTGAATCATCATTTTAAACTCTTGGCTAATATTATTAATCATTCACAAATATTATTAATCATTTAATAATATTTTAATCATTTACCAATATTATTAACCATTTAATAATATTTTAATTTTCTTTCTAATATTATTAATTATTTAATAATATTTTAATCATTCACTAATATTATTAATCAATTAATAATATTTTAATAATCTAATATTATTAATTATTTAATATTTTAATCGCTTATAAAGGTCTCACATATTTTAAGATATAAATATTTTACATCTTGAAGCTTAAACCATTTAAATTCTATTTCAGAAATATCTTTTACCTTTACTTGCAAATTCGGAGTTTAAACAGCTAATGCATAGCTTTTATAGTAAAACTCAATTTACTATATTATTTCTTTAATTTAAATAATTTTTACATCAGTTTGTCCTTTCATGAGTCAACACTGACTATTGCCTCATATATAAATATATTATCTCACTAGCACATTCGCTTTATTTTTCATTTTACGATTATTCGCATTTTTGCTGTATATATATAAATCTGTATATATTTTTGTTGTATATTCCGTTACGTAAATCTCAGCTCAAAAACCACATTTTGAGCACCAAAAAGCTCAAAATATCATTTTTTTTTATGATTAATACAATTCTTCAAAGGTTTTACATTCTTCGTTGCACCACAAAATAATTTATAGGCAACTATATTTTTTTATTTTACTTAAATATGTAATTTATATTTATTACATATTTTTATTGCTTTATTTATGTCCGAATGAAAGTTTCTCGGCATAAAATATCACTTGCAGTCAAATCTCGCCCCGTAGGACTTTATTAGATTTATTATGACTTGTTATTTTGCCTGAACATGATTCGAAACGTCGAACGTCAAAGTCGCTTGACACGCCGACGTTCGGCGTTCACTCAACTTTTAGTTCTGACATGCATATTCGCTTATTTTTAATTTTCAAATCATAAGTCATATAACAGTGAAATTTTTGGCAGGTTATATTCCTTATGGCTTAGTATTTTAGAACAAAATTTAACCGCGAAAACGGATCACGGAACTCATCAAAATAGCGCATCAAAAAAAAGCATGGCAGCGATTTGCCCGATGGCAAGATCACGACCTCACACTATTGCCAATGACGTAGCTCAGCTTCGTCGTTCGTCAGATACCAAATTGGCTATTTTGCGAATTTCGTACGCGCTTTTCATTAATCAGATTGATCCCATTTTTGGATATATTTTTCGTATCATATGAGACTATTTTTAAAAAATATAAAACCTCCATTTCCGGTTCATTAAGCAGTCCACATAATTAGCCAAAAGTGTACGTTCATTACGGTTTTAACCTTTTTCCCAGCTTTATCCTCTCTCCCTTAAACAGTCATAACTTTTTTCGTTTCAAAACATTTTTGAGCGATTCTTGAGCCCACACGAAGCTAACTTCTGGGACTACAACTTTTATTCTTTGACCTTTTCTAAATTCTAAACACATAATTCTAGAAAATTCGTGCAAAGTGACTGCCTCGAGTTGGTTAAATAGTTTTTGACGCAACTACTTTGAATGGTCATAACTCTTTGCTCCGAAGTAGGAATTAGTCTATTCCAGAGTCTATGAAAAGCTTATTCAGTGTACTATAACATACCAAAAGCCCAAAATTTTCTGAACAATCTAGCTAATCCCGAAGTTTCTATTTAGGGGCAATAGTCCACTAATTTTCTAAGTTTTTTAAAAACTATTTTGCTTTTCTTTCTCTTGATCAAGCTTGTTAGCATCCAAAATGATTAGATCCATATATAATATACTATAAAAAAATGTAGATATAAGCAATTTAGAGTTCAAGATCATAACTCATTATTTTGACAAAACATCAAACACATAAACTAATTAGAGTTTTGGTACAGTTGGTGAGGCGATTGAACCGAGTTTAATGTTTGTTTTATTTAAATTTGAAATATTAAATTGTGTTTTGACTATTTTGCCCTTTATTTAAACAAATTTGTTTATGTAATGAATAAAAAATAGTTTTTTTTTGCCACATAAGTTGCTTAAGACCCCGCATAATTAGTCACGTCAGCAATTTTTGATGTGGCGTGTTCAATTTGTTGTAATTGAAAAAAATTGATAGTTTAATCACCTAATTGACAAAATTAAAAGGTAGATCACCGAAGTGGAATATGACCTATAGTATAGGGTACTAATTCATATTTAAGCCTATTTAATACATACTAGCTACTACTATGTTATACATTTGTAATTAATGTAACTGAATGTGATCTTCTCTTCTAGGATTATTATATATATATTCACTAAATTAATTAATTACTTGGTTTTACTTATCATCGATCACTTATTATTAAGAACAAATCTTGCCCATAATCCAAATGTATGTATGTATGTATGTAGTTTAATTAATTCTGTTGTGTATGACTAAAGTACATATTGTGTAGAATAGAAACAATGCTAGCTGAATCTAAAAGAGTAGTACTAAGTACCTCACTAAATATTTCTCTCCTAATTTCTAAGACAAGTCCACAGACCCATTAGACCTACATATAACACATACCTATGTCATAATATTTCTAACACAAATCCGAAGGCCCATTGGCCATACCTACCTACCTACCAACGTCATTGTCATTTTTACCATAAACATCTTATATATCTTCTTCTGTGTAACAAGTCTGGAATCTCTGTTAAATTCTTATATATATATACCATAAACAAAGCTATTACTTTGATGCTATCTTTCTTCTTCCAAGTAACTTAGGAATCTAGATGACATGAAGAAGAACTCCTCTTCCTTCCCTTTGGAGACCCACGGCCCTCTCTTGGGTTCTCTCTTTTCTTTCTTTCTCTCTTAAGCTTCCTTTTACTTAGCAACAAAGGAGATGAAATGAATAAGGGATGATGACTTCTTTTTTTCTTCATTGACCGTTCATCCCCCCTTTCCTTCTCCTTTTTAGATTCTTAGCTTCTCATTTAATCACATGTTAGAATACTCACAAGGGACACATGTCGCCCCTCCACTTGCCTTCATCTTATTTAACTTCTCATTTAACCCACATAACCAATTAGGCTAGCAAGACACATGGCCTCCAAGACTTAACAATTAAGTAAATGAGTCACCATTTGTACCCTTTTTTTTAAAAAAAAAAAATTCTTTTATTGCTTATTTAATACTTCATTTACTCCTTAAATCATATAATCCTTGCATTGAATAATTTAAAATCACCCAATAATTAGTAACTAAGTTTTAATTCTTAAATTACTAATTCACCCACTTTAAAATGTTTTATCCATATGGAAACATATAATTTATATAACCCATCTTTGATATATAAATTATATAGAACATATATATATACTTAAATTACATATTTATTTTATAATTGAAAATTAAATATGCTACACATAATTTCTTATGCAAATACAATCATTTACATACCCAAGATATTATAATATAATATCCTTACCTCATGATTAACATAAATTCAATTAAGAATTTATTTACTTTCTTAAGATATTAGATAGATATAATATCTTTTCTTGATTAAATTAATTTCATATAAGAATTTATTCTAATACTCTTGGGTAAAGTATATATAAATATTATATGCTTAACCCGTCTCTCTTTTGCTTAATTATTAAATTGTTCCCAACAATTTTATTTTTCCACGTAATAAATATATAAATATATATATATATATATATAATATTTATTAACTCCCAATTACAAGTTACACCAAACATACACACATCATATATAAAAATTAATTAAATTTTATTTTCTCACGTTATAAGCTGTTTATATCAATTTATTTACATATAACAAATATAATTTAATATATTTACCATATTACATAAACATACATATTCTGCATAAATCATAAAATGATCTATATACTCATATATTAAACTAGACATTAATTTAACGTCTAGTAACCCTCTTAATACAGCTTGCTACATTCAATAAGTCTTTTTTATATGGCTTGTCATATATATTATTTTGACTTGCCACGTTCTTATTTCTTTTTTTTTATAAGATTTATAACGATTGACTACTAGGTTTGGTTTATTTTCACCAGCTTCTTATAATGAAGCTTTTCATTTATTCTTGTATTATTAATTTAAATAATCAATCATCTTGTTTAGCTAAATAATAAATAACACATATTTCTAAGTATATACATATCTATACATATACACATTTAGTTTAATCTAATAATATCTCTTCATTTGAAATTTATTTCTTTAAATAAATTTTCCACATACAAAATCTCTTTCTAGGTTTTGAATTTTCATAACCCTTATTTTCTTAATTCCTTTTCAAATAGTAAACCATATAGGTTCTTCTTAAAAAATTTAAATCATTCCTCTATTTCCACTCTAGGTTTTAAACTTTAACCATTAGCTTAATCATTCAAAATCCTCTAAATTTTCGGGTTGTCACACAAATACATAGATAAAATGGAGATGCAGATAGTGGAAGTAATGAGCAAGTTAGAAATGATCCTCCCTCTATCGTTTTTTGATTCAATGGAGCATTTGCCTATTCACTTGTCATGCGAAACTAAGTTTGGCAGTCCCGTGCAATATAGATGGATGTATCCATTCGAGAGGTAATGAAATTAATGTTTTTAATACGTTGAAATGTTCATTCTTGTTTACTAATGTATACATTCATATATAACACATAGGTATATGTGACGTCTAAAACAAAAGGTGAATAACAGAGCCCGTGTAGAGGGGTCAATTACTGAGAGTTATGTTATAGAGGAACTTGTTAATTTCTGCTTGTTGTACTTTGAGCCGAATGTTCAGACGAGGCAAAATCGCTTACGTCAGAATGAGGCTGTCATGTACGAGAAAAATGGAGAATTAACGACCTTTAGTCATCCTGTACAACCATTTGGCGGGAAAAAAGGCAATTATTGACCGATAGTGAGTATGCAGCCTCCACATTGTATGCACTTGTCAACATAAATGAAGTAGCGCCATACATTAAGTAAGTAGCCATAACTATATATGTCTTGTGTTACTGCTATAAGTTCCTTCCATACACATTAAGTATATAATTGTATTGCAGTCAATATGATGCTGAGATACGTGAAGCGAATCCAATTATATCGGATGGGGATTTACAAAATTTGAGGAATAGAGAATTTGTGCAATGGTTTAAAGATCATGTAAGTCTAAATAATTAACAGCTCAATGAATCTACCATCATAGACATAATCTTATGGCGTAATTAACTTTAGAATATGTTGTGTTCATGTACATTAGGTCCTCACAGATGAGTTTGCTAACATTCGATTAAAGCTTATAGTCAACGACCCTGAAAGATCTGTAGATACTTATACATACTGCATTGTCAACGGTTACAGATTTAAGTGTTGCAATAATGGGGAAGTCGCTTCTTCTGATTCTAGTGTTGTGGTTAAAGGTATCTGCTACGATAATCTTTGGGATGACTGGTATGGACGATTGTAGTAGTGCAATCATTATCTGAAACTTATATTATTCTACTATATAAGGTGTTAATTGTTTTATGTTACTATTTATGTTTATCCTTTTAGGTTATTATTTATGTTGTATTCTTTTAGTTGTATCCGTATGTTATCCTCTTTGTTACTGTTCAAAAATATTGTGCTTACGAATGTCTAATAATATTTTTTGGTGATTTGACAGTATATATACATATGACGCGTACACCACACGACAATCGTGGGGGTATAAGGTCGTGGTAAGTAGTGGAGGTTGTGTGGGGTGATGATCATGCCAAATAAATCGGGGTATAATTGAAAGTAGTATGCACAAGCCAATCATGTTTGATGATAAAGCATATACTTTGTAACAATCTTATTCATTTATTAATAAAAAGTATTAATTTATTAAAGGCTTTTAATTATCTACGTGATCTTTGTTTTATAATATGTGATAAACCCATAGTTTTAAGCAATGCTTTTAGAATAATGATGATGATCATTCTAATGAGATCTAAATTCTTAGAAAGCTTAAAACTAAAATAGTTCCCAATCATTGGATTACTAAATTGGGGATTAGTGAATCCGGATAGATTGGTACATACGTTGCTTGCTCATTGGATGAGGATGATTGATCTCATGATCATTTGTGTGGAGACAGTATATTTGGAATATTAAGTCCTAAGCGTTCAAAGATATTTGGAATATCGAACGTCGCCTTCTAGCATGATAAAATTAATAGAGTATTAAATATTTAATATGAGTTTGTTGTTGTAAGACCCCAGCTTTTATAAATAAAGATGAATTTTTCTATAAATATTATTTTTGAATATTATGGAGTAAATTTGATATAATGTTATAGTTGTAGGTAATATTTATAAATTTTGCAAAGTATGCAAGTTGTTATAAAATATTCGTTTGGTGGGGAATATTCTTTTGTTAGGGAATATTAAATGACAACTACCAATCATTGGTGGACCCCACAAGCGTAATTATTGTCGGATTGAGAAAGCGACAAAATATTTTATAAAAATAACGGCGGAGGTGTTACCATTAAAACCGATTGAACTACCCGGTGGTGGTAAAGTATGCTGAATGTCTGGCGTGGTTGCATAGTAGCAGCACGGTATTGATTATTGATGCTTACGTGAGAAGTCACTCATTTATGCTCGATTATTGCTATAGTAATTAACGCATCATATCTCTTATATTATTGATTCAATTATTGTCACGGTATCATCATATAATATGTTATAGTATTAAATCAATAATTGAGGCGACAAGTTATAAATGATTAATAATTGTTGAAAGATTAAATATGTGTTGATGAAAATAAAATGATTTGTGGTAAGTTTGATTATTTTATGGGGGCTCTATATGTCATCATCTAAGAGTCTCTTCAATCAATAGTAATTACTTCTTCGTCGATAGTAATTACCCTTGTGAATAGTATTTACTTTCGTCGATAGTAATTACCTTCGTCGATAGTAATTACCCTTGTGAATAGTATTTACCTTCCGTCGATAGTATTTACCTTCGTTAATAGTAATTACCTTTACCAGACGTCGAACCACTTGTCGTTTCACATTACAAAGCGCCGAACCACTTGTCGTTTCACATTACTGAGCGTCAAACCACTTTTCTTTTCACATCATTAGTCGTCAAGCCACTTGCCTTTTCACACGTTAGTACTAAGCTAGAAATCTTCTATAAATAGAGGCCTAGGCTTCATTATTTTTCACGAATTCATTGAGCTATAGAGAGAAAGTATAGAGAATAAGAGAGAAAGAAGAAGAGTATTTTGTTACTACTTCTTTTGCAGTATTCAATCTCCTACCAAAAGTAAGGGTGTTATTCTTTCTTATTTCATGAAGAGAAGCTGTTGTTATTCCATTGCTTATTATTACATTGGAATAACTTTTCGTATACGTGGTTTACCCTATACTTGGTGACATTCTTATTATTATTCATTGGAACATCACATGCATGTGTTTTACAGGACTGATTCCGTCTTTATTATTATTACATTGGAACATCCACATGCATGTGTTTTACAGGACTGGTTAAAATCTTTATTATTATTCATTGGAACATCACATGCACTGCATTTCTGTGGGACTGGTTCTTTATTTATTTATTATTAGGAATAACTGCATGTCTTGTCTATCGCATGCGTGATTTCATTTGGTGATTTCTTTTGTTATTCTATTCTTTATTATACCCGGTTGGTTAAAAATTTGACTTGTATACTCCATGAAATTAGTGGAATATCCTTGATATTTGCGTTTCATCCAGGTATCTTTCATGGAAATATTCTTCCGATCATTCTTGAATTTTACTCTACAAAACAAAGATCATGTTGATAATTTGGGCGTTAATAATTCCTAGATAAAATAATTCTTGAACTTGTTTTATTGAATTCTTATATCATTGTCATCATCCTCATGTTTATATTATGTTGAAAGTCATCTACATGGCTGTGAGTGCATAGATGGACTTGGTATGATTATGACCAGAGACTATTCGGTGTAATCATGACCGTAATGTTACAAATGATGTGATAAAAATCCTCGATTGTAGTAGTGCATTGGTGGACGATTGTTGGCATGATCATGACCATTAATGAATACACAAATATTCTTGGCCGTAGTAGTGCATGAATAATTGTGGTCGTGATACTAAAGAATATTCTTGGCAGTAGTAGTGCGAGGGGTGATTCGATGATGTGGAATATTTATTAAAAGTCGAGTCTCGGCTATAACAAATGATGAAAAACCTTTTAAAACCTAAAAGATAATAGACTTTATTTTCTACTTGACTCTTTTAATGGATTGCTTATTCCGCTATGCAGTTAAAGCGGTTGTCTATTGTATTTTATCGGTTTAACATTGTTGAAGACTATTGATAATTTATTACGCATTATCTTAGTCATAATATTTCTTCTTTGGGCTAGTTGAGCTCACCCTTTCTTTCACCGTTCTCTTTAGGAAATGAGAATATAAATTTGGGACGAGTCTGGGAAACAGTGATGGTCCTAAAGATAGCATTAGTAGTCCTCACTATTACGTGAAATAATGTGATAATAATTGTAATGAGGACTCCTTTTTGAGTTTGTATAATATCTAGTAGAGCGATATTTGTATTTAAACTCACACTTTATGTATTAAGTTGTATTTTTAAATTGCATACCATGTAAGTGGTGACCCAAGATGGGTGATGTATACCTAATTTTAGGGGCGTCGCGGTTGGTATCGAGCTTAGGGATATGATCCTTGGCTAAGATGTGAGAATAGTACTAGAGAGGAGAGGCAGGGGAATACCTTCGCTAGTATGACCTACCTAAGTTTATGTGCTATTTTATTGGTTGGTCGGGAAGATAGGGGATAATTTGTTACATCTCAATTAACCTTTTGTTTTGTGGCGATGTCTGAAAATGACATTTGAGAATGTTGAGAATAGCAATGGAGCCTTGAGCGATCGTTGATTCACCACATATCAATAATCGGGATAATGTGCATCGAGAAGGCGATAATCCTCATGCAAACAACAACACCGACCAAATGATGAATGATCAAATGTTCAGGAGGCTTTTATGCAATTTATGCAACAAAGAAAGTAGAGCGACTCTGCCCAAAACGTGAGGTGGAAACACGAAAAACTCTCGGCGGTCGCCGCTAAACAATTCAAGGAGCTGGGACCACCGGGAGTTTAAGGGAGAGCAAAACCACTTACGGCGGAAGCATGGATAAAGCAGATTACAAGATATTTGATGTCTTGGGATGCTCAGAGGAGCAAAAGGTTCCCTTTGCACGCCTTTATGTTGCGCGAGAGGCGATTCATTGGTGGGAATCGGTAAAGCGTACTCAACTCATTTGTCTTGAAGATATCTTGGGAGAAGTTCCAGGTCGTTTCAACGACAAATACTTTCACGAAAGTATTTCGCCACATGAAGGAGGTGGAGTTTATCAAGTTGGAATAAAACAATATGGCCAGGTGTCATGATACGAGGCAAAATTTGCGGAGTTATCACGGTTTGCATCCCACTTGGTGGATAATGAAGAGAGAATGGTGCGAATGTTTTTAAGAGGTTTGAAGCCGGAGATACGTCAACATCTTATTTCTCATAAACTATGTTTGTATTCAGATGTTGTAAATAGGGCTCAGTTAGTGGAACGCGATAATGAGTCAACCAACTAAAAAAGAGAAGGTAGCAAAATTATAATACCAGCGAGAGTAGTCATCGAAGCGGTGACAACAAGCATGGAGGGAATCAACATGCCAGATATGGTAACCACTTTGGTGGTAATCAGGCCAAAACAATAAGAATGGACATTTCAAGAAATGGAGATTCAACAATGATGGAAAGACGTCCAAGACCAAAGACCCATTGTTAAGGAAGGAGAAAGACCACCTATCATATGCTTCAAATGCGGAGGAGAGGGACACATCATCAAAGCTGCGTCATGCCAGTCAAAGCATGTTATAATTATGGAAGAGAATGTCACTTAGCTCGATTTTGTCGTTTCACAGAAGACAAATTCAGCTAGGATGGAGGCACCAAAGGCCATCCAGAAAATTCAAAGCCAGTAGTGCAAGGAGGCGTTTGTTGTGACCTCCCAAAGAGCAAGGAATCGAATGAGGTCATCACGGGTAAGCTTATCATAAACTCTAATGAAGTCTATACTTTATTTGATACCCGGTTCTACCCATTCTTTTATTTCTCCTACTTGCGCTCATCGATTAAATTTGACTCAGGAGAAATTAGACTTTGACTTATCTGTGGAAACTTCGTTGGGAGAAACCTTCATTACATCCTTTGTTTTATAAGTCTTTTTGGTTCAAATCGGTACCCTCACATTACTGTCGATCTTATTTCATTAAAAATACTTGCATTTGGCGTGATTCTAAGGATTGATTGGTTAACTACTTATCATGCAAAAATTGATTGTTTTCGTAAGGTTGTTAGCTTTCATATTCCTAATCAACCTATTATGCTTAATTCAAACGACCAAACCATTAAAATCAATCACGGTCATCTCAAGCCATAAAGCTATTCGTTTATTGAAAAACGGATGTCAAGCTTTCTTAGCTCATGTCACGATTTAAACAAAAATACGTCGGTTTTGAGCGATATTTCTATTATTAATAAATTTCTGACGTATTCCCAGAAGAACTTCCGGCTACCCCAGGCGTGAAATTAAATTTTGTATCGACCTTGAACCCGCAGATCAAAACCTATTTCCAAAGCCCCATATCGAATGGCTCTATTGAACTTCGGAGTTAAAGACCCAAGCTGCAGGAATTGTTAGATATTGGCTTTATTCATCCTAGTACTTCTCCTTCGGGGTGCTCCCATTCTATTCGTGAAGAAGAAAGATGGGAGTATGCGACTTTGTATTGATTATCGGGAATTGAATCATGTCACCATCAAAATAGGTATCCATTGCCACGTATTGATGACTGTTTGACCCGATTGCAAGGAGCCAAATTCTTTTCAAAGATAGATCTTCGTTAGGATATCACCAATTGAAGATTAGAACGGTGACATTCCAAAGACGGCTTTCGGAACTCTATGCGGGCATTATGAATTCCTAGTCATGTCCTTTGGATTGACTAATGCTCCCCTTTGCCTTCATGGATATGATGAACCAAAGTATTCAAGGAATATTTAGATCACTTTGTGGTCGTCTTTATTGATGACATCCTTATTTATTCCAAAAGCCGTGAAGATCATGAGCAACACTTGAGGTCGACACTCCAAAAGCTTCGTGAATATAAGCTTTATGCCAAGTTGAAGAAATGTGAGTTCGCTTGAAGAAGTAGCATTCCTTGGGAACATGGTATCAAGTCATGGAATATCTGTTGACCCAAAGAAAGATTGAAGCTATTCAAAGTCGGGAACAACCTAAATCGATGGTAGAAGCACGTAGCTTTCTCGGTTTAATTTGGTTATTATCGGAGATTCGTGGAAGGATTTTCTCGAATCGCTACTCCGATGACTTCGGTGACTCGGAAAGATACAAAGTTGGGTTGGAGCGAAGAATGTGAGAAGAGTTTTCAAGAACTCAAGAGGAGACTTATTTCAAGACTGCTCGGCAATACCACACAGCTCGGAGGATTTGTCATCTCTGATGAATGCTTGGGCAAAGGGTTGGGATGTGTTCTTATGCAACATGGAAAAGTTATAGCCTATGCCTCGCGACAACTCAAAGAATATGAGAGGAATTATCCTACTCATGATCTAGAGTTAGTAGTATTGTCTTTTGCACTTAAAATTTGGAGGCATTACTTGTATGGGGAGAAAGTGGAGATCTTTACGGATCATAAAAGCCTCAAATATTTCTTCACTCAAAAGGAACTCAACATGCGACAACGACGTTGGCTTGAACTATTGAAAGATTATGATCATACCATCCAATACCATCCCGGAAAAAGCGAACGTGGTAGGCGGACGCATTGAGTAGAAAATCATATGCAAATACTGAGTGCGATATTATCGTATAAAGGCCCATTTTGTGTGACTTGCAAAGAATGGAGATAGAGTTAAAGACTCGGAGGCGCGTGTGATGATAGCGAGTATCTGAGTAGAACCGACTTTAATCGATAAAGTTAAAGTTGCTCAAGCCTACGGACACTGGAGCCGATGCGTATGAGGAAGAAAGTGCAAGAAGGTGCTATATCGGAAGCAAGAATCGATGAAGAAGGAATACTTGAGTCAACTCCGGACTTTGTGTTCTAACGACCACGATTTAAAGTATAATATCATGATGGAGGCGCACAACACACCATTTGCAATCCATCACAGGAGTACCAAAATGTATCATGATATTAAATCATACATTTTGGTGGGAGCAATATGAAGAGAGAGATAGTATTTGTTTATATCAAGGTGTCTAACTTATCAACGAGTTAAAGCGGAGCATCAAGTACCAAAAGGTCCATTGCAACCACTTGAAATTTCGGAATGGAAGTGGGAGCACATTACCATGGATTTCGTTCAGGTCTTCCTAAGGTTTCTCAAGGCATTGATGCGATTTGGGTCATTGTTGATAGATTGACCAAGTCCGCTCATTTCTTACCGATACGAGAAACTTATACACTTGAACGTCTTGCTCAGTATGTATATAAACGAGATTGTAAAGGCGCATGGTATGCGGTATCCATAGTTTCGATCGAGACCCAAGATTCACTTCACGATTTTGGGTTAGTTTGCAAAAAGCTATGGGCGCAGACTTACGATTTAGCTTGGCATATCATCCTCAGACGGACGGACAATCGAAGAGGACTATTCAAACTCTTGAAGATCTATTAAGACTCTGTGTCCTTGATTTCAAGGGAAGTTGGGACAAGTTCTTACCATTGGTGGAGTTTTCCTATAACAACAGCTTATCAAGCAAGTATTGGCATGGCTCCATTCAAGGCGTTGTATGGAAGAAAGTGTCGTTCTCGAAGATCTTTGGGATGAGGTGGGTGAAGCAACGTTGTTGGGACCGAGTTGGTACGTATGACTCTGAGAAAAGATTCAAACGATCCGACAACGTATAAAAAAACCTCACAAAATCGATAAAAGAGTTATCCTGATCTTCATCGAAAGGACGTGGAATTCGATATATGAGATCATGTGTTGTTAAGAGTTGCTCCATGGAAAGGAGTTACAAGATTTGGAAAGAGAGGAAAACTTAATCCTCGATTCATCGGTCCATTTTTAATCCTCGATCGAGTAGGGCGTGGCCTATAGACTCGCTTTTCCGCCAAATATGTCTCGTGTTCATAACGTTTTTCACATATCTATGTTATGTAAATATGTGAAAGACCGAACCATATTATTGAGTTAGAATAGGACGAAATAGCGGAAGATTTGACGTATGAAGAGGTTCCTGTTCAAATTTTGGATAAGAAGGAACATATTCTACGTTCCAAGGTTATACCTCAAGTCAAAGTTTTGTGGAGGAACCACGATGTTGAGGAAATGACTTGGGAGTTAGAATCTGAAATGAAATCAAGGTATCCTTACCTCTTCGACATACCAGGTACGTACCCTAATTTCGAGGGCGAAATTTCATAAGAATGGGAGGTTGTAAGACCCCAACTTTTATAAATAAAGATGAATTTTCTATAAATATTATTTTTGAATATTATGGAATAAATTTGATATAATGTTATAGTTGTGGGTAATATTTATAAATTTTGCAAAGTATGCAAGTTGTTATAAAATATTCGTTTGGTCGGGGAATATTCTTTTGTTAGGGAATTATTTATGCATAACTACTCAATCATTGGTGGACCCCACAATGTAATTATTGCCGGATTGAGAAAACGACAAAATATTTTATAAAAATAACTTGGCGGAGGTGTTACCATTAAAATTGTTGAACTACCCGATGGTAAAAGTACGATGAATGGCGTGGTTGCATAGTAGTAGCACTGCGGTATTGATTATTGATGCTTACGTGAGAAAGTCACTCATTTATGCTCAATTATTACTACGATAATTCTTTGCATCATATCTCTTATATTATTGATTCAATTATTTTCACAAGTATCATCCGGATAATATGTTATAGTATTAAATCAATAATTGAGGCGACAAGTTATAAATGATTAATAATTGTTGAAAGATTAAATATGTGTTGATGAAAATAAAATGATTTGTGGTAAGTTTGATTATTTTATGGGGGGCTCGTATATGTCATCATCTAAGAGTCTCTTCATCAATAGTAATTACCTTCGTCAATAGTAATTACCCTTGTGAATAGTATTTACCTTCGTCGATAGTAATTACCTTCGTCAATAGTAATTACCCTTGTGAATAGTATTTACCAATCAATAGTATTTACCTTCGTTAATAGTAATTACCTTTACCAGACGTCGAACCACTTGTCGTTTCACATTACTGATGCGCCGAACCACTTGTCGTTTCACATTACAAAAGCGCCAAACCACTTTTCTTTTCACATCATTAGTCATCAAGCCACTTGCCTTTTCACACGGCGGTGCTAAGCTAGAAATCTTCTATAAATAGAGGCCTAGGACTTCATTATTTTTCACTTAATTCATTCAAGCTATAGAGAGAAAGTATAGAGAATAAGAGAGAAAGAAGAAGAGTATTTTGTTACTACTACTTCTTTGTAGTATTCAATCTCCTACCAAAAGTAAAGGGTGTTATTCTTTCTTATTCATGAAGAGAAGCATTGTTATTCCATTGCTTATTATTACATTGGAATAACTTTTGTATAACGTGGTTTACCCTATTTGGTGACATTCTTCTATTATACATTTGGAACATCACATGCGTGTGTTTTACAGGACTGATTTGGTTCTTTATTATTATTACATTGGAACATCACATCGTGTGTTTTACAGGACACGGTTAAAATCTTTATTATTATTCATTGGAACATATCATGCTGTGTGTTTTACAGGACTGGTTAAAATCTTTATTATTATTTCATTGGAACATCACATGCATGCGCTTTTCTGTGGGACTGGTTCCGTTATTTATTATACGTAGGAATAACTCGCTGCATGCGATCTATCGCATGCATGGTGATTTCTTTTGTTATTCTATTCTTTATTATACCCGGTTGGTTAAAAATTTGACTTGTATACTCCATGAAATTAGTGGAATATCCTTGATATTTGCGTTTCATCAGGTATCTTTTCATGGAAATATTCTTCCGATCATTCTTGAATTTTACTCTACAAAATAGTATCATGTTGATAATTTGGGACGTTAATAATTCTGGATAAAATAATTCTTGAACTTGTTTTATTGAATTCTTATATCATTGTCATCATCCTCATGTTTATATTATGTTGAAAGTCATACGTGGCTCGTGTAGTGCATAGATGGACTTGGTATGATTATGACCGAGAGACTATTTGATTGTAATCATGGTAGTAATGTTACAAATGATGTGATAAAAATCCTCGATGGTAGTAGTGCATAGGTGGGCCGATTGTTGGCATGATCATGACCATTAATGAATACACAAATATTCTTGGCCCGTAGTGCATGAATAATTATGGTCGTGATACTAAAGAATATCCTTGGCCGTAGTGCAGGGGTGATTTGATGATGTGGAATATTTATTAAAGCTGAGTCTCAATTATAAAGTGATGATGAAAAACCTTTTAAAACATAAAAGATAGTAGACTTTATTTTCTACTTGACTCTTTTAATGGATTGCTTATTTTACTATAGTTAAACTGGTTGTCTATTGTATTTTATCAGTTTAACATTGTTGAAGACTATTGATAATTTATTCTGCATTATCTTAGTCATAATATTTCTTCTTGGGCTAGTTGAGCTCACCCTTTCTTTCACCATTCTCTTGTGAAATGAGAATATAATTTGGGACGAGTGGGAAGCGAGTGATGGTCACGAAGATAGCATTAGTAGTCCTCACTATTCGCGTGAAATAGTGTGATAATAATTGTAATGAGGACTCCTTTTGAGTTTGTATAATATCTAGTAGAGCGATATTTGTATTTAAACTACGTAGATTTATGTATTAAGTTGTATTTAAATTACGTACCATGTAAGTGGTGACCCAAGATGGGTGATGTATACCTAATTTTGGGGCGTGCGACACAGTTGTGTCACCACAAGGCAAGTATTAAGTATTTAAGATGTTAATTTATCATATTTGATGCTTATAAAGAAAATTGAACAATATTGTTTTGTTGTGTCACCACAAGGATGATATTTTTCTTTTTTGAATATATGGAGGGCTAGGTCGGACTTAACTTGGATAATTTTGATCCGGATGTGCCACCACTTGATCAAAATAATCTAAGAGGCAAAAGAAAAGGAGTTGCATAGTTGATATAATTGACAAAAGTTGTCTACCTATTTATTTATATATAGTTTATTGTGTCACCACAAGGCTATATACATTTGAAATGGGATCCTTATTCTCACTAGCAAAATCTTTAATTAGATTTTTTTTAGAACTATATAAGTGAGGGTAATATAGTTTGAAGAAAATAGTGGGAGATACCAATTTAAAACAAGACCTAATTTATTTTGGTAATTAATAAAAGAATGTATGTTAAAATGTTGTTAAGTTACAAATTCATTTACGTAATTTTACAATGTCTAAAATTACTATCATCGCGAAGCATATTAGATGCTAAATTAACCGAATCAAGAATTAAACGGATTGGTTAAGGAATTTGAGAATAGTTCTCATGGCTGAAAAGTTATCTTATGTCCTTAATACGTCTATCCCTGCAATGGTTGCAGACAATGCCTCTGAGGAAGACATTGCTACTTTTAGAAAGTGGCAAGATGATGCACAGTTGGCTCAATGCATCATGCTCGCATCAATGAGTAACGAGCTTCAGCGTCAGCATGAAACTATGGATGCTTCTACTATATTCCTGCACATCAAGTAGTTGATGGTGAGGAAAGTAGGACTGATAGATATCAGATATCTAAGGAGCTCTTCCGATCTAGAATGACCGATGACACTACAGTACAGATAAAAGTCCTTAACATTATCAATTTGATTGATCAATTAGGACAACAAGTTTTGTCATGGATGGAGAGTTGAGCCAAGATTTGATCTTGCACTCACTCCCGGACTCCTTTCACAATTGTTGTGAATTTTTCATATGAACAAGCTAGATATCAGCCTCGCTGATTTGTTTAACATATTGAAAAATGTTGAGAGTCACTTTCCAACCAAGAAAGATCAAGTCTCTTCTTGGTAGGGCCAAAGGATCTTCTGAAAAGAAGAACGATTCAAAGAAGGTAAAAAGAAAGGCAAAAACAAAGGATAATAAGAACAAAACTAATACGGATAGCAAAGGAGTTTGCTTCCAGGCAATAAGCCTGGACACTAGAAAGAAAGCTCATGAGAAGCATCTTGCAGAGGCTAACCAAAAGAAGCTTAGTAAAGTTTGATTCTAAATACAATTTTGTTCATGATTTAAATAAATTTTTCTTTAAGTCAAGGTTCTACTTGGGAATTGGATACCGACTTTGATTATCATAAATATAGATTTATAAAGGGACCAAGCAGAAGTGGAAAGCTTAACATAGATAAGTAATCCTATGTGTGGGAAATGAAGCAAAGGTTGCTACATTAGCCATAGAAACTTATAGTTTAGCAATGCCTATGGGAAAATCTATTAAGTCGATAAGTTGTTATTGTATTTCAGTTCTTGTTAGAAATATTATTTCTATTTTGTTGTTAGACAATAAAATTTTGGTATTATAATTAAGAACAATTGTTATTCTATTTATAATAATAATGTTTTGTATAGAAGCTGGAATATTACTTAATGGATTTTGTATACTTGATTTTACGTGAAAAATTATTTTGTAAATTGAACAAACTAGTATAAGAAAAGGAGATGATCATTCAAAGAGTTGAATGTATGTATTTGTTAAAATACAAGTGTGAATTATTTGAAAGGTTCAAAGAATTCAGAAGTGAAACAAATTGGCAATGTATTAAGATTCTTTGATTAGATCAAGGAATAAATACTTGTGCAATAAGTTTCTAGATCATCTCAAATGGTTTTCTCATAATGGACGCATCCTGATACACAATAATTGATTGATGTATCTAAAAGGAAAAAGCATACCTTGTTGGACATGGTGCGGTCTATAATGATTTTACCGACATTCCAGTATCCTTCTGGGATAATGTCCTAGAAATGGCTGCATATCTACGGAAAAGGTAACCTCAAAATCCGGCCCCAAGACTCCATAAAAGTTATGGACAGGGAGGATTCCTAATCTTAAGTATGTTAAGATAAGGGTTGTCCAACTTATGTGAAAAGGTTTCAAAGGATAAGCTTGGGACAAAATTTGACAAGTACAGATTTGTGGGACATCCTAAAATAAGTTTAGGGTATATGTTCTATAATCCTACTTAGCAAAAGGTGTTTATTAAGAAACATACTGCCTTCTAAGATAAAGATGTTTATCTTTAAAGGGGCTAGTGGGAGGATAATAGATCTTCAAGAGTTCAAGAACCACAAAACACTATAAGTCAAATAAGAGGAACCTGTAGATAGGCCTATTGTACCACAACCGAATCGTAAATCTGGAATAGTACCGAAGATACCTAGGAGGTATGGATTCATCATGGATGATGATGATGAGATACGCATCATAGAAGATGATGATCCAGAGTTACATACGATGAGGTAAGAGTTCTAGTGTGTACAAAAGGGTCAGTGGGAGCGTCGTGAAATTTCTAGTATTATATGTTGATATACTACGGATGAGGAATTACATACCAATGCTACAATCAGTAAAGATAAAGTTGTCTAAACATTCCTAAATGAATGGTTTGGGAAGAGTATCTTAATTGGGGATAAAATCTATATAGATAGATACAAGAGGATGCTCGACTTAACCCAAGGAACGTATATTCATTTGATGCTAAAGTCGTTTAGCATGGCAAACTCCAAGAGATGTCTCATGTCGATGAGCTATGGTGTATATCTCTTAATAGTCCCCACAGACTCACGAAAAGAGAGGTCGCATGAGTGACAATCATGTATGCAATGAAATGTACGAGACCTGATGTTGATCAGTCATATTATGGAGAAGTTCACTATGAGTCGGTGAAAACATCTTAAAGTGCTTAACCTTGGCACTAAGGATGTGATCATATTCATGGTGGGTCTAAATTAAAACTAGAGGGCTTAATGGACTCAAGTTTTTCGAGACGAGACCAAGATGACAGAAAAATCCACTTAAAGGTAAAGCGTTATCTTGAACAGTGGTGCAGTGAATTAGAAAGGTTCCAAACAGCAAAGAGTTGTTGGTTTAGTGATAAAGACAAAGTATATAGCTATAAATGAAGCTGCAAGTTGATTGTTTGGATTAAAAGTTCATTACAGAACTAGGAATAGTTCCTAAGTCTCATCTTGGATCTAAACATGTGTTGTGGCACTTTCATTTGATTATTAGAATCATTGAAAGATGGGAAATCACTATAGAGATAGTGGACTCTCATGAACAACATTACATATCCATTAACTAAAGCTTATCCAACAGCAGGATAATCGTCACTTAGAGAAGAAGAGTATGAGATACCGTGACGATTGGCTTTAGTGCAAGTGGGAGATTGAACGTAGTATGCACACAAGCCAATCATGTTTGATGATAAAGTATATACTTTGTAACAATCTTATTCATTTATTAATAAAAAGTATTAATTTATTAAAGGCTTTTAATTATCTACATGGTGCTGTTTTATAATATGTGATAAACCCATAGTTTTAAGCAATGCTTTTAGAATAATGATGATGATCATTCTAATGAGATCTAAATTCTTAGAAAGCTTAAAACTAAAATAGTTCCCAATCATTGGATTACTAAATTGGGGATTAGTGAATCCGGATAGATTGGTACATACGTTGCTTGCTTTCATTGGATGAGGATGATTGATCTCATGATCATTTGTGTGGAGACACTAAAGCAAGTATGTAGGTGCTTATTAGAGAATAAGTTCCTTTGAGCGTGACTCGCTAAGGAATACCTAATAGAGTTTTACTTGCTGTCAATAGGAATTCTCAGAGTGATAGTAGTACAAGTGATCCTTGGACTTGAGATCATCATAGTATCTTGTGTATGATGAGTTATACTTTGACTTATTCCTTAAGACCCTTAGGGTATATCAAAGGATATGCTTGGGTATAATAAGTTGTACATGGAGATAATGTATGATCGATAAAGAATCTACCACTTCAATAAAAGAAGAGAAATGTCTATGTGATTCGATAAATGACAACCCAAAGAGTCCTTGGGTTAAGCGAGAATGAAATTAGAAAGGAGTTTCTAATTTGCATTATTTAGAGTTGTGCATTTAAGAGTCAAAATACATATAATTAAATAAAATAAGACTTGACAAGAATTCCATGTCTTATATTTAATCGGGGACATTGTATGGTGGAAGGATTGAATTGTATTGAAGTAACTATTTACTCAAAGGTTCTTTTATGATTAATATTGAAATCTATATTATCTAGAAAGTCGTTGATCGCAGTGGGAGGTTTATCCCTATTGTAGAATAAATATTATTTATTTAAATAAATTAATTGTTTAATTTATTTATTTAAATAAGATTAGAATTGTTCTAATTGATTTATTCACAACCAGGTTTAATATGGAGAACCTAAAGGGTCACACCATAAAAGGAAGAATAATTATTTAAGAAGTAAATGGCATAATCGTAATAATATGTTATGTATATTTAATTTAATCTATGGTGATAGAATAAATTAAATAGCTTAATATTTATTATTTAATATTTTAGAAATATTAAATATAAATTAATAAGAGGAGTCTTATTAATATTATTATAATTATTATTATTATTTTAATTTCTAAAAGAGTTTAGGAATTAATTTAATATAAGTACTCTCATTTATTCCTAATTGGATTATGAAGGAAACTTAGTTAAAGGAGTTTAATTAATTATCCCTAATAAGATTAGGGAGCCCTTTTAATTAAAAGGGTTTAATTAAATAATACCTTATTTTTAATAGAGTTACTTGATATCTTTATAAGAGGAGTCTTATATCAGATATCAAGACGACGTTATTCCAATTGTTGGAGAGTACGCTCCTTTTCTATAGAGATAGAAAAACTAGGGTTTAGCCAAACACCCATCTTCTTGAATTCTTCTTCTTCCTTGGTGGATCACCTCTAGAGGCCAAACACTTGGGTGGCTAACATTGATCAAAGGAAGGAACAAAACCGGTGAATTCAAGTTGAACGCCGAAAGGATTTGGAGGTGAACTTGTACCTGAGGAAGCTCGATCTTCAAGGGTATGATTTTATTCTTTATCTTTTCGTTTAATTAATAATTGTGCATAAAGGGTGATCCGGGTATATGGTTTGTAAAATTTTTAAAACTCTGATTTTTACACGTTTCCGCTTATTTATGCAATTTGATTGCGTTCATGAATATTACAAACCTAACAGTGGCATCAGAGCCAAACTTTTATGCGAATTGTTAATTGTTTCAAATTTGATATGTATATTGATATGTGTTTAGAACAATTTAATTGGGCATAATTTATTGTATAAAATTTATTTAAAAAAAAAAAGTAATTCGCGTGACTTAAATCACCTGATTCACGTGGTCCAAAGATTTTTTTGGGAGTTATTAAATTATGATTTGCATGATTCCTAACTTTTAGTATAATTACTTTTTATAGTATCATTACTTTTCAGTATGATTTTCATGATTTCTACTATAATATTATAATCACGAATTTCACACTGGATAGCTAGATGCACGTGAATGAATTATTTTGATTATTCAAAAGCAAGATGCGTGATTTTGATGATTTGGTTATTCCTGTTAATATATAATATTAATATATCAAACGAATCTAGGAATAATTATTATATATATATAATAGTTTTGGTAATTAATATATATATATATATATATATATATATATATTAATAATTTTATAATTAAAATAAAAGTTTATTTTAATTTTAAAATAAAAGGTTTATTTTAATCTTAAAATAAAATGTTTATTTTAATTTTAAAATTAAATTTCATGCTAACTAATTAGAGTTGGAATTAGATTCCATGATAACTAATTGGAGTTGAAATTGGATTCATGTTTCCTTAAATAAAGGAGTTTATTTAGATATGAAATAAGATTTCATATTATTCAAAATAAAAGAGTTTATTTGTGAATAGGAAAAAGAATCGTCTTTCCTTAAGTAAAGGAGTTTATTTAGATATGAAATTAGATTTCATATTATTCAAAAATAAAATAGTTTATTTGTGAATAGGAAAGAGTATCCGTGTTTCCTTTAATAAAGGAGTTATTTTTTTTATTTTATTTTTTTTTACATGGAATTGGATTCCATAATTAATTAAAATAAAGGAGTTTATTTTGATTAAAGATTTTGATTAAAATAAAATAGTTTATTTTATTCAAAATTGAATAAATTAAAATAAAATAGTTTTATTTTGATTTAAATTTGGATTAAAATAAAGGAGTTTATTTTGTTTCAAAACTAGATTTTATACTAACAAAATTTTGCCCATTAAATGATATCAATATATATATATTGAATGTTTATTATTCATTAGATGAATGTTATGTATTGATGCATATGGTGATATGTATGATAATAAATGAGATTGATTATGGAATCGATTGACGATGTGATTGGATTTTATTTTAGTTTGATGCATGAATGTATGGGTTTTTTTATTAAATGGGGTCTGCGTACCTCGCCTTCTCTAATTTTTCTTAATGTAAATTCTATCTCCTCCTATGTACTTCCCTCGATTGGCGATCAAGGTTTCTATTTATTTTAAATAGTTTTGTAATAGGAATAGTTAGAATTAATTTTGAAAAATTGGAGATCAAGGAGCAAGGAGCGCTTGAAGACCCGTTTGTAATGGAGCCCGGGTTTAAATGTAATAGTTATATTTAAATATTATTTCTTGCACCCCTAGGGTTTGACCTTTTGGTTCACTTGGTGGCTCTAGTGAACCAAACTAGAATAAAAGTCCATAATCATTCCGAGTAGAATATAGTATTCTATATGTGCATGCTTATACTATATATATTATATATATTATGCAAACATGCTTCGCATGTTTATTAATATGACGCGTATTTTATATATATATATATATGCATGCCGCTTAAACAAGATGAGACAATTAATAACAAACCCCTCAATTTTTTATATTAAGTCCTAAGCGTTCAAAGATATTTGGAATATCGAACGTCGCCTTCTAGCATGATAAAATTAATAGAGTATTTAATATTTAATATGAGTTTGTTGTGTCACCACAAGGCAAGTATTAAGTATTTAAGATGTTAATTTATCACATTTAATGCTTATAAAGAAAATTGAACAATATTGTTTTGTTGTGTCACCACAAGGATGATATTTTTCTTTTTTGAATATATGGAGGGCTAGGTCGGACTTAACTTGGATAATTTTGATCCGGATGTGCCACCACTTGATCAAAATAATCTAAGAGGCAAAAGAAAAGGAGTTGCATAGTTGATGTAATTGATAAAAGTTGTCTACCTATTTTTTTATATATAGTTTGTTGTGTCACCACAAGGCTATATACATTTGAAATGGGATCCTTATTCTCACTAGCAAAATCTTTAATTAGATTTTCTTAGAACTATATAAGTGAGGTAATATAGTTTGAAGAAAATAGTAGGAGATACCAATTTAAAACAAGACCTAATTTATTTTGGTAATTAATAAAAGAATGTATGTTAAAATGTTGTTAATTACAAATTCATTTACAAAATTTTACAATGTCTAAATTACTACTATCATGCGAAGCATATTAGATGCTAAATTAACGGGCATCAATTAAAGCGGATTGGTTAAGGAATTTGAGAATAGTTCTCATGCCATTTGAAAAGTTATCATATGTCCTTAATCGCCTATCCCGCAATGGTTGCGCATAATGCCTCCGAGGAAGACATTGCTACTTTTAGAAAGTGGCAAGATGATGCACTGATTGGCTCGATGCATCATGCTCGCATCCATGAGTAACGCTTCAGACGTCGGCATGATGAAACTATGGATGCTTCTACTATATTCACCGCACATCAAGTAGTTGATGGTGAGGAAAGTAGGACCGATAGATATCGAGATATCTAAGGAGCTCTTCCGATCTAGAATGACCAGAGATACACTACAATGATGATAAAAGTCCTTAACATTATCAATTTGATTGATCAATTAGGACAACGAGTTTTGTCATGGATGGAGAGTTGAGCCAAGATTTGATCTTGCACTCACTCCCGGACTCCTTTCACAATTGTTGTGAATTTTTCATATGAACAAGCTAGATATCAGCCTCGCTGATTTGTTTAACATATTGAAAAATGTTGAGAGTCACTTTCCAACCAAGAAAGATCAAGTCTTACTGGTAGGGGCCAAGGGATCTTCTGAAAAGAAGAACGATTCAAAGAAGGTAAAAAGAAAGGCAAAAACAAAGGATAATAAGAACAAAACTAATATGGATAGCAAAGGAGTTTGCTTCCACTGCAATAAGCCTGGACACTAGAAAGAAACTGCGAGAAGCATCTTACAGAGGCTAACCAAAAGAAGATTAGTGAAGTTTCGGTTACAAATATAATTTTGTTCATGATTTAAATAAATTTTTCTTTAAGTCAAGGTTCTACTTGGGTATTGGATACTGACTTTGATTATCATAAATATAGATTTATAAAGGGACCAAGCAGAAGTGGAAAGCTTAACATAGATAAGTAATCCTATGTGTGGAAAATGAAGCAAAGGTTGCTACATTAGCCATAGAAACTTATAGTTTTAAATGAATGCCTTATGGGAAAATCTATTAAGTCGATAAGTTGTTATTGTATTTCAGGTTTTGTTAGAAATATTATTTCTATTTTGTTGTTGGACAATAAAATTTTTGGTATTATAATTAAGAACAATTGTTGTTCTATTTATAATAATAATGTTTTGTATAGAACTGGAATATTACTTAATGGATTTTGTATACTTGACTTACGTGAAAAATTATTTTGTAAATTGAACAAACTAGTATAAGAAAAGGAGATGATCATTCAAAGAGTTGAATGTATGTATTTGTTGAAATACAAGTGTGAATTATTTGAAAGGTTCAAAGAATTCAGAAGTGAAACAAATTGGCAATGTATTAAGATTCTTTGATTAGATCAAGGAATAAATACTTGTGCGATAAGTTTCTAGATCATCTCAAATGGTTTTCTCATAATGGACGCATCTTGATACACAATAATTGATTGATGTATCTAAAAGGAAAAAGCATACCTTGTTGGACATGGTGCGGTCTATAATGATTTTATCGACATTCAAAGTATCCTTACAGGATAATGTCCTAGAAATGGTCGCATATCTACTGAAAAAGGTAACCTCAAAATCCGCCCCAAGACTCCATAAAAGTTATGGACATGTGGAGGATTCTAATCTTAAGTATGTTAAGATAAAGGGTTGTCCAACTTATGTGAAAAGGTTTCAAAGGATAAGCTTGGGACAAAATTTGACAAGTGTGATTTGTGGGACATCCTAAAATAAGTTTAGGGTATATGTTCTATAATCCTACTTAGCAAAAGGTGTTTATTGAGAAACATCACGCTTCTAAGATAAAGATGTTTATCTTTAAAGGGGCTAGTGGGAGGATAATAGAACTTCAAGAGTTCAAGAATCACAAAACACTATAAGTCAAATAAGAGGAACACAGTAGATAGCTATTATACCACAACCGAATCGTAAATCGGAATAGTCACGAAGATACCTAGGAGGTATGGATTCATCATGGATGATGATGATGAGATACGCATCATAGAAGATGATGATCCAGAGTTACATACGATGAGGTAAGAGTTCTAGTGTGTACAAAAGGGTCAGTGGGAGCGTCGTGAAATTTTTAGTATTATATGTTGATATACTACGGATGAGGAATTACATACCAATGCTACAATCAAGTAAAGATAAAGTTGTCTAAACATTCCTCCATGAATGGTTTGGGAAGAGTATCTTAATTGGGGATAAAATCTATATAGATAGATCTAAGAGGATGCTCGACTTAACCCGAGGCGTATATTCATTTGATGCTAAAGTCGTTTAGCATGGCAAACTCAAGAGATGTCTCATGTCGATGAGCTATGGAGTGTATCTCTCTTAATAGTCCCCACAGACTCACGAAAAAGAGAGGTCGCATGAGTGACAATCATGTATGCAATGAAATATACGAGAGACGATGTTAATCATCATATTATGGAGAAGTTCACTATGAGTCGGTGAAAAACATCTTAAAGTGCTTAGCAAGCACTAAGGATGCGATCATATTCATGGTGGGTCTAAATTAAAACTAGAGGGCTTAATGAGACTCAAGTTTTTCGAGACGAGACTAAGATGACAGAAAAATCCACTTTAAGGTAAAGCGTTATCTTGAAGCAATGGGGTGCGATGAATTGGAAAGGTTCCAAAAGCAATGAAAGAGTTCTTTGGTTTAGTGATAAAGACAAAGTATATAGCTATAAATGAAGGCTGCAAGTTGATTGTTTGGATTAAAAGTTTATTCTGAGAACTAGGAATAGTTCCTAAGTCTCATCTTGGATCTAAACATGTGTTGTGGCACTTTCATTTGATTATTAGAATCATTGAAAGATGGGAAATCACTATAAAGATAGTGGACTCTCATGAACAACATTACATATCCATTAACTAAAGCTTATCCAACAGCAGGATAATCGTCACTTAGAGAAGAAAAGTATGAGATACCATGACGATTGGCTTTAGTGCAAGATGGGAGATTGAAAGTAGTATGCACACAAGCCGATCATGTTTGATGATAAAGCATATACTTTGTAACAATCTTTTCATTTATTAATAAAAAGTATTAATTTATTAAAGGCTTTTAATTATCTACATGATCTTTGTTTTTATAATATGTGATAAACCCATAGTTTTAAGCAATGCTTTTAGAATAATGATGATGATCATTCTAATGAGATCTAAATTCTTATAAAGCTTAAAACTAAAATAGTTCCCAATCATTGGATTACTTAATTGGGGATTAGTGAATCCAGGATAGATTGGTACATACGTTCTTGCTCATTGGATGAGGATGATTGATCTCATGATCATTTGTGTGGAGACACTAAATCAAGTATGTAGGTGCTTATTAGAGAATAAGTTCTTTGAGCGTGGCTCGCTAAGGAATACCTAATAGAGTTTTACTTGCTCATCGATAGGAAATTCATGTAGTGATAGTAGTACAAGTGATCCTTGGACTTGAGATCATCATAGTATCTTGTGTATGATGAGTTATACTTTGACTTATTCCTTAAGACCCTTAGGGTATATCAAAGGGTATGCTTGGGTATAATAAGTTGTACATGGAGATAATGTATGATCGATAAAGAATCTACCACTTTATTAAAAAAGAGAAATGTCCTATGTGATTCGATAAATGACAACCCAAGTAGTCCTTGGCTATAGGCGAGAATGAAATTAGAAAGGAGTTTCTAATTTGCATTATTTGTAGTTGTGCATTTAAGAGTCGAAATACATATAATTAAATAAAATAAGACTTTGACGGTAATTTCATGTCTTATATTTAATTGGGACATTGTATGGTGGAAGGATTGAATTGTCGGTAACTATTTACTCAAAGGTTCTTTTATGATTAATGTTGAAATCTATATTATACGGAAAGTCGTTGATCGCTAGGGAGGCTTATCCCTATTGTAGAATAAATATTATTTATTTAAATAAATTAATTGTTTAATTTATTTATTTAAATAAGATTAAATTGTTCTAATTGATTTATTCACAACCCGGTTTAATATGGAGAACCTAAAGGGTCACACCATAAAAGGAAGAATAATTATTTTAAGAAGTAAATGGCATAATCATAATAATATGTTATGTATATTTAATTTAATCTATGGTGATAGAATAAATTAAATAAGCTTAATATTTATTATTTAATATTTTAAAATATTAAATATAAATTAATAAGAGGAGTCTTATTAATATTATTACAATTATTATTATTATTTTAATTTCTAAAAGAGTTTAGGAATTAATTTATATAAGTACTCTCATTTATTCCTAATTGGATTATGAAGGAAAATTAGTTAAAGGAGTTTAATTAATTATCCCTAATAAGATTAGGAGCCCCTTTAATTAAAAAAGGGTTTAATTAAATAATACCTTAATTTTAAGGAGGGTTACTTGATATCTTTATAAGAGAGTCTTATATGGGAGGGGTTGTTGATATCAAGACGACGTTATTCAATTGTTGGAGAGTACGCTCCTTTTCTATAGAGATAGAAAAACTAGGGTTTAGCCAAACACCCATCTTCTTGAATTCTTCTTCTTCCTTGGTGGATCACCTCTAGAGGCCAAACACTTGGGTGGCTAATATTGATCAAAGGAAGGAACCAAACCCGGTGAATTCTAGTTGAACGCGAAAGGATTTGGAGGTGAACTTGTACCTGAGGAAGCTCGATCTTCAAGGGTATGATTTTATTCTTTATCTTTTCGTTTAATTAATAATTGTGCATAAAGGGTGATCCGGGTATATGGTTTGTAAAATTTTTAAAACTCTAATTTTTACACGTTTCCGCTTATTTATGCAATTTGATTGCGTTCATGAATATTACAAACCTAACAATAATTACATGTTTTGTTGTTATACATCTTATTATTTTTAATTTTATATAGTATTGACATTATATTCGTTTATATAAATATTGTTGTATTTCACTACATAGATGATCGACATAGGCCTCCGCGGGGACTAGCATGTGGCTTGCTAAGGAATCCCCCCAAGCGTCGCTTATTTGTCGTATTGGGACTAATAGGTAATTTCATATTTAATATTCTTTGACATAATTATTTAGTTTTTATATATTCATTGTAATTTGCAAATATATTAATTTTAATTTTAGTATCTTTGACGCGACGCCAAGGAACACATTGTTTGGGATCGTCCGCAACCGATTCTTAAGCTCGTGGATGAGGTTAGGATGTGGATGACTGTTTTATCAATACTCATATTTTTGATTATTCTTTGAGTTTAGGGTAAGATGTTATTTATTCATATGTTAGTTTTATATTCCATTAATTGAATATGTTTTTACCTCTTTGATTTATGTTGTATACTAAGCTTCTTAATATGTAATGTGCATAGATATTATTGCTTTGAGGGGGGCAAGAAGTAGAATGACTATAATGGATTGGACACAAATGTTTAGAGATGAACTGTATTAAATGGTTCTAAATGGAAGAAGAAGGCTCGAACCAAGATTCTCGATGGATCCGAGACTTTTAAGGATGTCACTAATGCAAAAACTATAATCTTTTTGGTGAGGAAGATTTAATAATTTTTTCTTGAAAAACAATATTTATTTTAAAACAATATTTTGTTTCTAGATTTTCTAATACATAATTTTTTTTTCTTTCCTAATGTTTGGTTGGGACTTTAATTTAACTAATTATATTAATAGGAATTATTTTCTTTCTTAATTTTGTAACGTCTGATATTTTTGATTTTCAAAATAAGATTTTCTCTTTTCAAATTTTTTCTTTATAAATTTTGTTAATAATATTTAATTTTTTCCTTTAACTTTTCAGATTTTTTCTAAATAGTATCGAATTTTGATAAAGCACAATTTTATTACCGTATAATATATTTTTTTTATAAATATCATCTCGCAATTCACTATAAGGGTACTACTAATTATCTTTCTTCTAATTAGGGAATTTCTTATTCTTTAAAGTTTGTTGTGTTCAAAGTATATACCAACTATCTTAATATTAAATGCTGGAATTTGGGTTTAAATGTTTTGTTAAAAATGATAGGATGAATTAATGTTTAATTTGGGTTTTGATATTTAATTTAGGGTTTAATTTCTTATTAATTGAGTTTGAATAATGTTAAACTTTGATATTTTGGAAATTTTGGTTTAATATTTATTGTATTTATGCTACAATTATTGTTTGATTTGTGCAAATACATACATATGATCAACTAGGGCATTTGACCAAATTTCCATTTCTTCTAACCGATTTGAATATAATCAGATCCATTTTGAACCAGCCAGGTTTGAACTAACCCCAATTTTAATATTTTAAAATAAAATAATTATTTAAAATAGTTATTTTAATATTTTAAAAGAAAATATTACTTTTAAAATAATAATTATATTTAATATTTTAAAATAAAATATTTTTAAATAATTAATATTTTTCATATTTTAGAATAAAAGTTTATTTAAAAAATAAATAATAATTTAATTTAAAATATTCAATTAAAATAATTTAAAATAATAATAATTTTAATATTTTAAAATAAAATATTATTTTAAAATAATTCATATTTTTATATTTAAAATAAAATGTTATTTTCAAAAAGTTTTAAAAATAATTATTATTTAAAGGAAAAATATTAGAAAACCTATTTTTTCAAAAATTAGTAAAGTTTCATAAAGTATAGATTCAAATAAAGCAAAGTTAAACTTTTTTAAATCCTTATTATTTTTATGAAAATATACAAATCTTTAAAAATAATTAATTTTGTTTAATGAAAATAAAGTTTTATTTTTTGAATATATATTTTATAAAACTTTACCCATTTTTGAAAACAAATGAAAAATTTTCAAATTTTTCCTGAAAAACAATATTTATTTTAAAACAATATTTTGTTTTCTAGATTTTCTAATACGTATTTTTTTTCTTTTGGGTGATTGCCATGACTTTATTTCACTTATTATATTACCATATCACTTTCTATATTTTGTAACGTCTAGTTTTGTTTTTTAGATTTTCTAACACGTATTTTTTTCTTTTCAGATTTTTTAACGTCTAGTTTTTTTTTAACTTTTCAGATTTTCTAACGGCAAGTATCTTTGTTTTTTTTTTTTTGTAACCAATAATATCTTCTTTTTTTTGAATTTCTAACGGCTAGTATCTTTCTTTCTTTCGAATTTTTAACGGCTAGTTTTCACCAACTATCCATATAAATAGACAAAATATTGTAACAATTAGGATATGAATGAATAGCAATTCTTAGCATATAAGGGTACTAGTAATTCAGTTTCTCCAACATATGTAGGAGTACAATGTTTTTCAATTGTTCGAAGAATCAGATTAAATTTGGATGAACGTTGTTCGCTTCATTTCAAATATTAAATATTATGGTAGCATGCGTCTACACCACATAGGGTACTCAATTCTTCAACATTCTTGAGAAAACCCTTCCATTTTTTGGTAGCATGCTTTTATGGTTACGCCGAGTCATTACTGACGAAAGCAAGCTCCACATTCTTCCTAGTCATGTCTAAATTAAACTAAGATCAAAGAGGCACACAACAACGGGAAGAATAAAATATCAACCGGAAGATTTGCACATTTATGACGTTGGAGATCAGGATGAATTTAATACTCGCTCGGTCACTTTTTATTTGAGATTTTTGTTCTTTTTAATTGTATGTATAGAGAACCGAACTTTGTTTGTTAGTTCTTCAACGAGGTTAGGATTTGGGGATTCGGTACTCATATTTTCTCAATACCCATGTACCAATTGTGTGTTTTTATATCCTATATGAATGAGTTAGTAGTCTTTTCTCTTCTTTTTTAATTTTTTAATTTATTATATCATTTTTTCCCTATACTTGGTAAAGATGGCTTATGGGGAATATTACGAATCGATGGGAGCAAGTATAGAAATACTAGCAAATGGATTTGCAGATCCAATTTTTCGCGCTTTACCAAGTATTAAATATAACCTAAATATTACCAAGTATATATGCAAATGGATTCTCAGATCCAATTCTTTGTGTAGGTTTCACGTAATGCAAAAACTATATAGTTTTTAAAAAGCTAAGAAATAATATTATTGTTTTCATTTGCGAGATAGATTTAGATACAATATATATCTGCTCTCGAATTACAAGTTTTAGGAATATAGACCAAAAATTTTCAATTTCTCTTTCCTAATGTTTGGTTGGGCATATATTTAATGCATACTAATTATTGTAATAGGAATTATTTTCTTTCTTAATTTCAAAACATGATATTTTTCTCGATCTTTCAAAATAAGCTTTTTTTCTTTTCAAATTTCGTAAGCGTTATGTTTTGTTTATAATATTTAATCTTTTCTTTCTCGTATAACTTTAAAGCGGCTAGGCATCCCATATTTTATATATAAATAGACATCGAATTATGATAAAGCACAATTTTTATTAGTGTAAAATATATTGGATTTTTATAAATATCATCTCGCAATCGCATGTATAAGGGTACTACTAATTAAGTTTTTGTATACTAATTAGGGAAGCAATGCTTCTTATTCTTTAAAGTTTGTTGTGTTCAAGTATATATATGAACTGATTTTTGGCTTAATTTAGGAATTAACATCTTTGGAATTTGGGTTTAATATGTTTTGTTATGAAAATGATGAATCTTGGATGAATTAGTGTTCAATTTGGGTTTTGATATTTAATTTAGGGTTTAATTTGTTATTAATTGAAGCTGAATAATGTTAAATTTGGATTTGATATGCCTGGAAATTTTGGTTTAATATTTATTGTATTGTATGCTACAATTATTGTTTGATTTGTGCAAATACATACATATGATGGCAACTAGGGCATTTTTTAGCATTTCCATTTCTTCTAACCGATTTGAATATAATCCGATCCATTTTGACGAGACCCAGAGCCAGTTTGAACCAACCCAATTTTTATTATTTTAAAATAAAATAATTATTTAGAAATAGTTATTTTAATATTTTAAAAGAAAATATTACTTTTAAAATAATAATTATATTTAATATTTTAAAATAAAATATTTTTAAATAATTAATATTTTCATATTTTAGAATAAAAGTTTATTTAAAAAATAAATAAAAATTTAATTTAAAATATTTTTTAAAATAATTTAAAAATAATAATAATTTTAATATTTTAAAATGAAATATTATTTTTAAAATAATTCATATTTTTATATTTAAAATAAAATGTTATTTTCAAAAAGTTTTAAAAATAATTATTATTTTAAGGAAAAATATTAGAAACCTATTTTTTTCAAAAATTAGTAAAGTTTCATAAAGTATAGATTCAAATAAAGCAAAGTTAAACTTTTTTAAATCCTTATTATTTTTATGAAAATATACAAATCTTTAAAAATAATTAATTTTGTTTAATGAAAATAAAGTTTTATTTTTTGAATATATATTTTATAAAACTTTACCCATTTTTGAAAACAATGAAAAAAATTTCAATTTTTTCCTGAAAAACAATATTTATTTTAAAACAATATTTTGTTTTCTAGATTTTCTAATACGTATTTTTTTTTTTTTTGGGTGTTGCGCCTGACTTTATTTCACTTATTATATTACCATATCACTTTCTATATTTTGTAACGTCTAGTTTTGTTTTCTAGATTTTCTAACATGTATTTTTTCTTTTCAAATTTTGTAACGTCTAGTTTTTTTTTTTTTTCTTTAACCTTTTTCAGATTTTCTAACGGCTAGTATCTTCTTTTTTTTTTTTGTAACCAATAATATCTTTTTTTTTCAAATTTCTAACGGCTAGTATCTTTCTTTTAGAATTTCTAACGGCTAGTTTTCACCAACTATCCATATAAATAGACAACAAATTGTAACAATTAGGATATGAATGAGTAGCAATTGTTAGCATGTAAGGGTACTAGTAATTCAGTTTCTCCAACATATGTAGGAGTACAATGTTTTTCAATTGTTCAAAGAATCTGTATCAGATTTGGATGAACGTTGTTCATGACATTTCAAATATTAAATATTATGGGCGCGTAAATTCACACCACATAGGGTACTCAATTCTTCAACATTCTTGAGAAAACCCTTCCTTTTTTTGTAGCATGCTTTGCCGAGTCATTATTGACAAAAGCAAGCTCCACCTTCTTCCTAGTCATGTCTAAATTAGAGTAAGATCAAAGAGGCACACAACAACTTTTGGGTGATCTTGCTTTATATAGAAGTGCAGAAGAATAAAATATCAACGGAAAGATTTGCACATTTATGACGTCGGAGATAAGGATGAATTTAATACTCGCCCGCTCACTTTTTATTTGAGATTTTTGTTCTTTTTTAATTGTATGTATAGAGAACCCCGAACTTTGTTTGTTAGTTCTTCAACGAGGTTAGGATTTGGGGATTCTGTTTTCTCAGTACTCATATTTTCTCAATACCCATGTACCAATTGTGTGTTTTTATATCCTATATGAATGAGTTAGTAGTCTTTCTCTCTTCTTTTTTAATTTTTAATTTTTTATATCATTTTTTCCCCTATACTTGGTAAAGATGGCTTATGGGGAATATTACGAATCAGTGGGAGCAAGTATAGAAATACTAGCAAATGGATTCGCAGATCCAATTCTTTTTCGCTTTTACCAAGTATTAAATATAACCTAAATATTACCAAGTATATATGCAAATGGATTCTCAGATCCAATTCTTTTGTGTAGGTTTCACGAATGCAAAAACTATATAGTTTTTAAAAAGCTAAGAAATAATATTATTGTTTTTTCATTTGCGAGATAGATTTAGATACAATATATATCTCTCTCGAATTACAAGTTTGAGAATATAGACCAAAAATTTTCAATTTCTCTTTCCTAATGTTTGGTTGGGCATATATTTAATGCATACTAATTATTGTAATAGGAATTATTTTCTTTCTTAATTTCAAAACATGATATTTTTCTCGATCTTTCAAAATAAGCTTTTTTCTTTTCAAATTTCGTAAGCGTTATGTTTTGTTTATAATATTTAATCTTTTCTTCTTCGTCGAACTTAAAACGACTAGGCATCCCATATTTTATATATAAATAGACATCCAATTATGATAAAGCAGAATTTTTATTACTGTAAAATAAATTCGATTTTTATAAATATCATCTCAATAATCGCATGTATAAAGGGTACTAGTAATTAAGTTTTTGTATACTAATTAGGGAAGGAATGCTTCTTATTCTTCAAAGTTTGTGTTCAAGTATATATATGAACCGATTTTTGGCTTAATTTAGGAATTAACATGCTGGAATTTGGGTTTAATATGTTTTGTTATGAAAATGATGAATCTTGGATGAATTAGTGTTCAATTTGGGTTTTGATATTTAATTTAGGGTTTAATTTGTTATTAATTGAGGCTGAATAATGTTCAATTTGAATTTGATATGCTGGAAATTTTGGTTTGATATTTACTGTATTGTCTGCTACAATTATTGTTTGATTTGTGCAAATACATATATATGATGCAACTAGGGCATTTTTTAGCATTTCCATTCCTCCTAACCGATTTGAATCCAACCCGATCCATTTTGACTGACTTAATTCCGACCCACTTTGAACCAACCCCAATTTTTATTATTTTAAAATAAAATAATTATTTAGAAATAGTTATTTTAATATTTTAAAGGAAAATATTACTAATAATTAATATTTAATATTTTAAAATAAAATATTATTTAAATAATTAATATTTTAGAATAAAAGTTTATTTAAAAAATAAATAATAATTTAATTTAAAATAAAATATTTTCTTAAAATAATTTAAAAATAATAATAATTTTAATATTTTAAAATGAAATATTATTTTTAAAATAATTCATATTTTTATATTTAAAATAAAATGTTATTTTCAAAAAGTTTTAAAAATAATTATTATTTTAAGGAAAAATATTAGAAACCTATTTTTTTCAAAAATTAGTAAAGTTTCATAAAGTATAGATTCAAATAAAGCAAAGTTAAACTTTTTTAAATCCTTATTATTTTTATGAAAATATACAAATCTTTAAAAATAATTAATTTTGTTTAATGAAAATAAAGTTTTATTTTTTGAATATATATTTTATAAAACTTTACCCATTTTTGAAAACAATGAAAAAATTTCAAATTTTTCCTGAAAAACAATATTTATTTTAAAACAATATTTTGTTTTCTAGATTTTCTAATACGTATTTTTTCTTTTGGGTGTTGCGCCTGACTTTATTTCACTTATTATATTACCATATCACTTTCTATATTTTGTAACGTCTAGTTTTGTTTTCTAGATTTTCTAACATGTATTTTTTTTCTTTTCAAATTTTGTAACGTCTAGTTTTTTTTTTTCTTTAACCTTTCAGATTTTCTAAACTTGGCTAGTATCTTTTTTTTTTTTTTGTAACCAATAATATCTTCTTTTTTTCAAATTTCTAACGGCTAGTATCTTTTAATTTCTAAAGGCTAGTTTTTTCACCAACTATCCATATAAATAGACAACAAATTGTAACAATTAGGATATGAATGAGTAGCAATTGTTAGCATGTAAGGGTACTAGTAATTCAGTTTCTCCAACATATGTAGGAGTACAATGTTTTTCAATTGTTCAAAGAATCAGATTAAATTTGGATGAACGTTGTTCATGACATTTCAAATATTAAATATTATGGTACATGCTACACCACATAGGGTACTCAATTCTTCAACATTCTTGAGAAAACCGTTCCTATTTTTGTAGCATGCTTTTCTGGTTCTGGCCGAGTCATTACTGACGAAAGCAAGCTCCACCTTCTTCCTAGTCATGTCTAAATTAAAGTAAGATCAAAGGCACACAACAACTTTTGGGTGATCTTGCTTTATATAGAAATGCAGAAGAATAAAATATCAACGGAAAGATTTGCATATTTATGACGTCGGAGATAAAGATGAATTTAATACTCGCTCGCTCACTTTTTATTTGAGATTTTTGTTCTTTTTTATTTGTATGTATAGAGAACCCCGAACTTGATTTGTTAGTTCTTCAACGAGGTTAGGATTTGGGGATTCTGCTTTTCTCAAGACTCATATTTTCTCAATACCCATGTACCAATTGTGTGTTTTTATATCCTATATGAATGAGTTAGTAGTCTTTCTCTCTTCTTTTTAATTTTTAATTTTTTATATCATTTTTTCCCTATACTTGGTAAAGATGGCTTATGGGGAATATTACGAATCGATGGGAGCAAGTATAGAAATACTAGCAAATGGATTCGCAGATCCAATTCTTTCGCTTTACCAAGTATTAAATATAACCTAAATATTACCAAGTATATATGCAAATGGATTCTCAGATCCAATTCTTTGTGTAGGTTTCATTTAATGCAAAAACTATATAGTTTTTAAAAAGCTAAGAAATAATATTATTGTTTTCATTTGCGAGATAGATTTAGACAATATATATCATCTCGAATTACAAGTTTTCAGAATATAGACCAAAAATTTTCAATTTCTCTTTCCTAATGTTTGGTTGGGCATATATTTAATGCATACTAATTATTGTAATAGGAATTATTTTCTTTCTTAATTTCAAAACATGATATTTTTCTCGATCTTTCAAAATAAGCTTTTTTTCTTTTCAAATTTTCGTAAACGTTATGTTTTGTTTATAATATTTAATATTTTTTTCTATCGAACTTAAAACGGCTAGGCATCCCATATTTTATATATAAATAGACATCCAATTATGATAAAGCAGAATTTTTATTAGTGTAAAATATATTCGATTTTTATAAATACCATCTCGCTATCGCATGTATAAGGGTACTAGTAATTAAGTTTTTGTATACTAATTAGGGAAGGAATGCTTCTTATTCTTCAAAGTTTGTTGTGTTCAAGTATATATATGAACTGATTTTTGGCTTAATTTAGGAATTAACATGCTGGAATTTGGGTTTAATATGTTTTGTTATGAAAATGATGAATCTTGGATGAATTAGTGTTCAATTTGGGTTTTGATATTTAATTTAGGGTTTAATTTGTTATTAATTGAGGCTGAATAATGTTAAATTTGGATTTTGATATGCCGAGAAATTTTGGTTTAATATTTATTGTATTGTATGCTACAATTATTGTTTGATTTGTGCAAATACATACATATGATGCAACTAGGGCATTTTTAGCATTTCCATTTCTTCTAACCGATTTGAATATAATCCGATCCATTTTTGACTGACCATTCCACCACCCAGTTTGAACTAACCCCAATTTTATTATTTTAAAATAAAATAATTATTTAGAAATAGTTATTTTAATATTTTAAAAGAAAATATTACTTTTAAAATAATAATTATATTTAATATTTTAAAATAAAATATTTTTAAATAATTAATATTTTTCATATTTTAGAATAAAAGTTTATTAAAAAAATAAATAATAATTTAAATTTAAAAAATTTTCTTAAAATAATTTAAAAATAATAATAATTTTAATATTTTAAAATGAAATATTATTTTTAAAATAATTCATATTTTTATATTTAAAATAAAATGTTATTTTCAAAAAGTTTTAAAAATAATTATTATTTTAAGGAAAAATATTAGAAACCTATTTTTTCAAAAATTAGTAAAGTTTCATAAAGTATAGATTCAAATAAAGCAAAGTTAAACTTTTTTAAATCCTTATTATTTTTATGAAAATATACAAATCTTTAAAAATAATTAATTTTGTTTAATGAAAATAAAGTTTTATTTTTTGAATATATATTTTATAAAACTTTACCCATTTTTGAAAACAATGAAAAAATTTTCAAATTTTTCCTGAAAAACAATATTTATTTTAAAACAATATTTTGTTTTCTAGATTTTCTAATACGTATTTTTTTTTCTTTTGGGTGTTGCGCCTGACTTTATTTCACTTATTATATTACCATATCACTTTCTATATTTTGTAACGTCTAGTTTTGTTTTCTAGATTTTCTAACATGTTTTTTTTCTTTTCAAATTTTGTAACGTCTAGTTTTTTTTTTCTTTAACCTTTCAGATTTTCTAACGGCTAGTATCTTTGTTTTTTTGTAACCAATAATATCTTTCTTTTTTCAAATTTCTAACGGCTAGTATCTTTAGAATTTCTAAAGGCTAGTTTTCACCAACTATCCATATAAATAGACAACAAATTGTAACAATTAGGATATGAATGAGTAGCAATTGTTAGCATGTAAGGGTACTAGTAATTCAGTTTCTCCAACATATGTAGGAGTACAATGTTTTCAATTGTTCAAAGAATCAGATTAAATTTGGATGAACGTTGTTCATGACATTTCAAATATTAAATATTATGGCGCATGCGTCTACACCACATAGGGTACTCAATTCTTCAACATTCTTGAGAAAACCCTTCCTTTTTTTTGTAGCATGCTTTTACGTTCTGCCGAAAGTCATTATTGACAAAAGCAAGCTCCACCTTCTTCCTAGTCATGTCTAAATTAGAGTAAGATCAAAGAGGCACACAACAACTTTTGGGTGATCTTGCTTTATATAGAAGTGCAGAAGAATAAAATATCAACGGAAAGATTTGCACATTTATGACGTCGGAGATAAGGATGAATTTAATACTCGCCCGCTCACTTTTTATTTGAGATTTTTGTTCTTTTTTAATTGTATGTATAGAGAACCCCGAACTTTGTTTGTTAGTTCTTCAACGAGGTTAGGATTTGGGGATTCTGTTTTCTCAGTACTCATATTTTCTCAATACCCATGTACCAATTGTGTGTTTTTATATCCTATATGAATGAGTTAGTAGTCTTTCTCTCTTCTTTTTTAATTTTTAATTTTTTATATCATTTTTTCCCCTATACTTGGTAAAGATGGCTTATGGGGAATATTACGAATCAGTGGGAGCAAGTATAGAAATACTAGCAAATGGATTTGCAGATCCAATTCTTTCGCTTTACCAAGTATTAAATATAACCTAAATATTACCAAGTATATATGCAAATGGATTCTCAGATCCAATTCTTTGTGTAGGTTTCACGAATGCAAAAACTATATAGTTTTTAAAAAAGCTAAGAAATAATATTATTGTTTTCATTTGCAGATAGATTTAGATACAATATATCTGTCTCGAATTACAAGTTTCAGGAATATAGACCAAAAATTTTCAATTTCTCTTTCCTAATGTTTGGTTGGGCATATATTTAATGCATACTAATTATTGTAATAGGAATTATTTTCTTTCTTAATTTCAAAACATGATATTTTTCTCGATCTTTCAAAATAAGCTTTTTCTTTTCAAATTTCGTAAACGTTATGTTTTGTTTATAATATTTAATCTTTTCTTACATTCGAACTTAAAAGCGGCTAGGCATCCCATATTTTATATATAAATAGACATCGAATTATGATAAAGCACAATTTTTATTAGTGTAAAATATATTGGATTTTTATAAATATCATCTCGCAATCGCATATATAAGGGTACTACTAATTAAGTTTTTGTATACTAATTAGGGAAGCAATGCTTCTTATTCTTTAAAGTTTGTTGTGTTCAAGTATATATATGAACTGATTTTTGGCTTAATTTAGGAATTAACATGCTTTGGAATTTGGGTTTAATATGTTTTGTTATGAAAATGATGAATCTTGGATGAATTAGTGTTCAATTTGGGTTTTGATATTTAATTTAGGGTTTAATTTGTTATTAATTGAAATTTGAATAATGTTAAATTTGGATTTGATATGCCGAAATTTTGGTTTAATATTTATTGTATTGTATGCTACAATTATTGTTTGATTTGTGCAAATACATACATATGATGCAACTAGGGCATTTTTTAGCATTTCCATTTCTTCTAACCGATTTGAATATAATCCGATCCATTTTGACCGGATTTTAAGACCTAACCCAGTTTGAACTAACCCCAATTTTTATTATTTTAAAATAAAATAATTATTTAGAAATAGTTATTTTAATATTTTAAAAGAAAATATTACTTTTAAAATAATAATTATATTTAATATTTTAAAATAAAATATTTTTAAATAATTAATATTTTTCATATTTTAGAATAAAAGTTTATTAAAAAAAAAATAATAATAATTTAAAATTTAAAATATATTTTTAAAATAATTTAAAAATAATAATAATTTTAATATTTTAAAATGAAATATTATTTTAAAATAATTCATATTTTTATATTTAAAATAAAATGTTATTTTCAAAAAGTTTTAAAATAATTATTATTTTAAGGAAAAATATTAGAAACCTATTTTTTTCAAAAATTAGTAAAGTTTCATAAAGTATAGATTCAAATAAAGCAAAGTTAAACTTTTTTAAATCCTTATTATTTTTATGAAAATATACAAATCTTTAAAAATAATTAATTTTGTTTAATGAAAATAAAGTTTTATTTTTTTGAATATATATTTTATAAAACTTTACCCATTTTTGAAAACAATGAAAAAAATTTCAAATTTTTTCCTGAAAAACAATATTTATTTTAAAACAATATTTTGTTTTCTAGATTTTCTAATACGTATTTTTTTCTTTTGGGTGTTGCGCCTGACTTTATTTCACTTATTATATTACCATATCACTTTCTATATTTTGTAACGTCTAGTTTTGTTTTCTAGATTTTCTAACATGTATTTTTTTCTTTTCAAATTTTGTAACGTCTAGTTTTTTTTTCTTTAACCTTTCAGATTTTCTAACGGCTAGTATCTTTATTTTTTTTTTTTGTAACCAATAATATCTTCTTTTTTTCAAATTTCTAACGTCTAGTATCTTAGAATTTCTAACGGCTAGTTTTCACCAACTATCCATATAAATAGACAACAAATTGTAACAATTAGGATATGAATGAGTAGCAATTGTTAGCATGTAAGGGTACTAGTAATTCAGTTTCTCCAACATATGTAGGAGTACAATGTTTTTCAATTGTTCAAAGAATCTGTATCAAATTTGGATGAACGTTGTTCATGACATTTCAAATATTAAATATTATATAAGCATGCGTCTACACACCACATAGGGTACTCAATTCTTCAACATTCTTGAGAAAACCCTTCCTTTTTTTTTGTAGCATGCTTTTTTACGGTTTCTGGCCGAAGTCATTATTGACAAAAGCAAGCTCCACCTTCTTCCTAGTCATGTCTAAATTAGAGTAAGATCAAAGAGGCACACAACAACTTTTGGGTGATCTTGCTTTATATAGAAGTGCGAAGAATAAAATATCAACGGAAAGATTTGCACATTTATGACGTCGGAGATAAGGATGAATTTAATACTACTTAGCTCACTTTTTATTTGAGATTTTTGTTCTTTTTTAATTGTATGTATAGAGAACCCCGAACTTTGTTTGTTAGTTCTTCAACGAGGTTAGGATTTGGGGATTCTGTTTTCTCAGTACTCATATTTTCTCAATACCCATGTACCAATTGTGTGTTTTATATCCTATATGAATGAGTTAGTAGTCTTTCTCTCTTCTTTTTAATTTTAATTTTTTATATCATTTTTTCCCCTATACTTGGTAAAGATGGCTTATGGGGAATATTACGAATCAGTGGGAGCAAGTATAGAAATACTAGCAAATGGATTCGCAGATCCAATTCTTTCGCTTTACCAAGTATTAAATATAACCTAAATATTACCAAGTATATATGCAAATGGATTCTCAGATCCAATTCTTTTTGTGTAGGTTTCATTTAATGCAAAAACTATATAGTTTTTAAAAAGCTAAGAAATAATATTATTGTTTTCATTTGCGAGATAGATTTAGATACAATATATCATCTCGAATTACAAGTTTCAGGAATATAGACAAAAATTTTCAATTTCTCTTTCCTAATGTTTGGTTGGGCATATATTTAATGCATACTAATTATTGTAATAGGAATTATTTTCTTTCTTAATTTCAAAACATGATATTTTTCTCGATCTTTCAAAATAAGCTTTTTTTCTTTTCAAATTTCGTAAACGTTATGTTTTGTTTATAATATTTAATCTTTTTTCTTCATCGAACTTAAAGCGGCTAGGCATCCCATATTTTATATATAAATAGACATCGAATTATGATAAAGCACAATTTTTATTAGTGTAAAATATATTGGATTTTTATAAATATCATCTCGCAATCGCATGTATAAGGGTACTACTAATTAAGTTTTTGTATACTAATTAGGAAGCAATGCTTCTTATTCTTTAAAGTTTGTTGTGTTCAAGTATATATATGAACTGATTTTTGGCTTAATTTAGGAATTAACATCTTTGGAATTTGGGTTTAATATGTTTTGTTATGAAAATGATGAATCTTGGATGAATTAGTGTTCAATTTGGGTTTTGATATTTAATTGAGGGTTTAATTTGTTATTAATTGAAATTTGAATAATGTTAAATTTGGATTTGATATGCCAGAAATTTTGGTTTAATATTTATTGTATTGTATGCTACAATTATTGTTTGATTTGTGCAAATACATACATATGATGCAACTAGGGCATTTTTTAGCATTTCCATTTCTTCTAACCGATTTGAATATAATCCGATCCATTTTGAGACGGATTCGCAACCCAGTTTGAACCAACCCCAATTTTTATTATTTTAAAATAAAATAATTATTTAGAAATAGTTATTTTAATATTTTAAAAGAAAATATTACTTTTAAAATAATAATTATATTTAATATTTTAAAATAAAATATTTTTAAATAATTAATATTTTCATATTTTAGAATAAAAGTTTATTTAAAAAAATAAATAATAATTTAATTTAAAATATTTTCTTAAAATAATTTAAAAATAATAATAATTTTAATATTTTAAAATGAAATATTATTTTTAAAATAATTCATATTTTTATATTTAAAATAAAATGTTATTTTCAAAAAGTTTTAAAATAATTATTATTTTAAGGAAAAATATTAGAAACCTATTTTTTTCAAAAATTAGTAAAGTTTCATAAAGTATAGATTCAAATAAAGCAAAGTTAAACTTTTTTAAATCCTTATTATTTTTATGAAAATATACAAATCTTTAAAAATAATTAATTTTGTTTAATGAAAATAAAGTTTTATTTTTTGAATATATATTTTATAAAACTTTACCCATTTTGAAAACAATGAAAAAATTTCAAATTTTTCCTGAAAAACAATATTTATTTTAAAACAATATTTTGTTTTCTAAATTTTCTAATACGTATTTTTTTTTTTTTGGGTGTTGCGCCTGACTTTATTTCACTTATTATATTACCATATCACTTTCTATATTTTGTAACGTCTAGTTTTGTTTTCTAGATTTTCTAACATGTATTTTTTTCTTTTCAAATTTTGTAACGTCTAGTTTTTTTTTCTTTAACCTTTCAGATTTTCTAACGGCTAGTATCTTTGTTTTTTTTTTGTAACCAATAATATCTTCTTTTTTTCAAATTTCTAACGGCTAGTATCTTTTAATTTCTAAAGGCTAGTTTTCACCAACTATCCATATAAATAGACAACAAATTGTAACAATTAGGATATGAATGAGTAGCAATTGTTAGCATGTAAGGGTACTAGTAATTCAGTTTCTCCAACATATGTAGGAGTACAATGTTTTTCAATTGTTCAAAGAATCTGTATCAAATTTGGATGAACGTTGTTCATGACATTTCAAATATTAAATATTATGGCGCATGCGTCTACACCACATAGGGTACTCAATTCTTCAACATTCTTGAGAAAACCCTTCCTTTTTTTTTGTAGCATGCTTTTTCTCGGTTCGGCCGAGTCATTATTGACAAAAGCAAGCTCCACCTTCTTCCTAGTCATGTCTAAATTAGAGTAAGATCAAAGATGCACACAACAACTTTTTGGGTGATCTTGCTTTATATAGAAGTTCTGAAGAATAAAATATCAACGGAAAGATTTGCACATTTATGACGTCGGAGATAAGGATGAATTTAATACTCGCCCGCTCACTTTTTATTTGAGATTTTTGTTCTTTTTTAATTGTATGTATAGAGAACCCCGAACTTTGTTTGTTAGTTCTTCAACGAGGTTAGGATTTGGGGATTCTGTTTTCTCAGTACTCATATTTTCTCAATACCCATGTACCAATTGTGTGTTTTTATATCCTATATGAATGAGTTAGTAGTCTTTCTCTCTTCTTTTTTAATTTTTAATTTTTTATATCATTTTTTCCCTATACTTGGTAAAGATGGCTTATGGGGAATATTACGAATCAGTGGGAGCAAGTATAGAAATACTAGCAAATGGATTCGCAGATCCAATTCTTTCGCTTTACCAAGTATTAAATATAACCTAAATATTACCAAGTATATATGCAAATGGATTCTCAGATCCAATTCTTTGTGTAGGTTTCACTTAATGCAAAAACTATATAGTTTTTAAAAAGCTAAGAAATAATATTATTGTTTTCATTTGCGAGATAGATTTAGATACAATATATCATCTCGAATTACAAGTTTGAGAATATAGACCAAAATTTTCAATTTCTCTTTCCTAATGTTTGGTTGGGCATATATTTAATGCATACTAATTATTGTAATAGGAATTATTTTCTTTCTTAATTTCAAAACATGATATTTTTCTCGATCTTTCAAAATAAGCTTTTTTCTTTTCAAATTTCGTAAACGTTATGTTTTGTTTATAATATTTAATCTTTTCTTCTGTCGAACTTAAAACGGCTAGGCATCCCATATTTTATATATAAATAGACATCGAATTATGATAAAGCACAATTTTTATTAGTGTAAAATATATTGGATTTTTATAAATATCATCTCGCAATCGCATGTATAAGGGTACTACTAATTAAGTTTTTGTATACTAATTAGGGAAGCAATGCTTCTTATTCTTTAAAGTTTGTTGTGTTCAAGTATATATATGAACTGATTTTTGGCTTAATTTAGGAATTAACATGCTGGAATTTGGGTTTAATATGTTTTGTTATGAAAATGATGAATCTTGGATGAATTAGTGTTCAATTTGGGTTTTGATATTTAATTGAGGGTTTAATTTGTTATTAATTGAAGCTGAATAATGTTAAATTTGGATTTGATATGCCAGAAATTTTGGTTTAATATTTATTGTATTGTATGCTACAATTATTGTTTGATTTGTGCAAATACATACATATGATGCAACTAGGGCATTTTTTAGCATTTCCATTTCTTCTAACCGATTTGAATATAACCCGATCCATTTTGACCAGTCCCGACCCGACCCAGTTTGAACCAACCCCAATTTTTATTATTTTAAAATAAAATAATTATTTAGAAATAGTTATTTTAATATTTTAAAAGAAAATATTACTTTTAAAATAATAATTATATTTAATATTTTAAAATAAAATATTTTTTAAATAATTAATATTTTTCATATTTTAGAATAAAAGTTTATTTAAAAAATAAATAATAATTTAATTTAAAAATATTTTCTTAAAATAATTTAAAAATAATAATAATTTTAATATTTTAAAATGAAATATTATTTTTAAAATAATTCATATTTTTATATTTAAAATAAAATGTTATTTTCAAAAAGTTTTAAAATAATTATTATTTTAAGGAAAAATATTAGAAACCTATTTTTTTTCAAAAATTAGTAAAGTTTCATAAAGTATAGATTCAAATAAAGCAAAGTTAAACTTTTTTAAATCCTTATTATTTTTATGAAAATATACAAATCTTTAAAAATAATTAATTTTGTTTAATGAAAATAAAGTTTTATTTTTTGAATATATATTTTATAAAACTTTACCCATTTTGAAAACAATGAAAAAATTTCAAATTTTTTCCTGAAAAACAATATTTATTTTAAAACAATATTTTGTTTTCTAGATTTTCTAATACGTATTTTTTTTCTTTTGGGTGTTGCGCCTGACTTTATTTCACTTATTATATTACCATATCACTTTCTATATTTTGTAACGTCTAGTTTTGTTTTCTAGATTTTCTAACATGTATTTTTTTCTTTTCAAATTTTGTAACGTCTAGTTTTTTTTTCTTTAACCTTTCAGATTTTCTAACGGCTAGTATCTTTTTTTTTTTTTGTAACCAATAATATCTTCTTTTTCAAATTTCTAACGGCTAGTATCTTTTCAATTTCTAAAGGCTAGTTTTCACCAACTATCCATATAAATAGACAACAAATTGTAACAATTAGGATATGAATGAGTAGCAATTGTTAGCATGTAAGGGTACTAGTAATTCGGTTTCTCCAACATATGTAGGAGTACAATGTTTTCAATTGTTCAAAGAATCAGATCAATTTTGATGAACGTTGTTCATGACATTTCAAATATTAAATATTATGGCGCACGTGCGTCTACACCACATAGGGTACTCAATTCTTCAACATTCTTGAGAAAACCCTTCCTTTTTTTGTAGCATGCTTTTCTGGTTCTGGCCGAGTCATTATTGACAAAAGCAAGCTCCACCTTCTTCCTAGTCATGTCTAAATTAGAGTAAGATCAAAGAGGCACACAACAACTTTTGGGTGATCTTGCTTTATATAGAAGTGCAGAAGAATAAAATATCAACGGAAAGATTTGCACATTTATGACGTCGGAGATAAGGATGAATTTAATACTCGCCCGCTCACTTTTTATTTGAGATTTTTGTTCTTTTTTAATTGTATGTATAGAGAACCCCGAACTTTGTTTGTTAGTTCTTCAACGAGGTTAGGATTTGGGGATTCTGTTTTCTCAGTACTCATATTTTCTCAATACCCATGTACCAATTGTGTGTTTTTATATCCTATATGAATGAGTTAGTAGTCTTTCTCTCTTCTTTTTTTAATTTTTAATTTATTATATCATTTTTTCCCTATACTTGGTAAAGATGGCTTATGGGGAATATTACTTAATCGTGGGGAGCAAGTATAGAAATACTAGCAAATGGATTTGCAGATCCAATTCTTTCGCTTTACCAAGTATTAAATATAACCTAAATATTACCAAGTATATATGCAAATGGATTCTCAGATCCAATTCTTTTGTGTAGGTTTCATTTAATGCAAAAACTATATAGTTTTTAAAAAGCTAAGAAATAATATTATTGTTTTCATTTGCGAGATAGATTTAGATACAATATATCTGTCTCGAATTACAAGTTTCAGGGATATAGACCAAAAATTTTCAATTTCTCTTTCCTAATGTTTGGTTGGGCATATATTTAATGCATACTAATTATTGTAATAGGAATTATTTTCTTTCTTAATTTCAAAACATGATATTTTTCTCGATCTTTCAAAATAAGCTTTTTTCTTTTCAAATTTAAGAAGCGTTATGTTTTGTTTATAATATTTAATCTTTTTCTTCCGTCGAACTTAAAAGCGGCTAGGCATCCCATATTTTATATATAAATAGACATCGAATTATGATAAAGCACAATTTTTATTAGTGTAAAATATATTGGATTTTTATAAATATCATCTCGCAATCGCATGTATAAGGGTACTACTAATTAAGTTTTTGTATACTAATTAGGAAGCAATGCTTCTTATTCTTTAAAGTTTGTTGTGTTCAAGTATATATATGAACTGATTTTTGGCTTAATTTAGGAATTAACATGCTGGAATTTGGGTTTAATATGTTTTGTTATGAAAATGATGAATCTTGGATGAATTTGTGTTCAATTTGGGTTTTGATATTTAATTGAGGGTTTAATTTGTTATTAATTGAAGCTGAATAATGTTAAATTTGGATTTGATATGCCAGAAATTTTGGTTTAATATTTATTGTATTGTATGCTACAATTATTGTTTGATTTGTGCAAATACATACATATGATGCAACTAGGGCATTTTTAGCATTTCCATTTCTTAACCGATTTGAATATAATCCGATCCATTTGACCGGATCTCAGGCCGACCCAGTTTGAACCAACCCCAATTTTTATTATTTTAAAATAAAATAATTATTTAGAAATAGTTATTTTAATATTTTAAAAGAAAATATTACTTTTAAAATAATAATTATATTTAATATTTTTAAATAAAATATTTTTTAAATAATTAATATTTTTCATATTTTAGAATAAAAGTTTATTAAAAAAAATAAATAATAATTTAATTTAAAATATTTTTCTTAAAATAATTTAAAAATAATAATAATTTTACAATTTTAAAATGAAATATTATTTTAAAATAATTCATATTTTTATATTTAAAATAAAATGTTATTTTCAAAAAGTTTTAAAAATAATTATTATTTTAAGGAAAAATATTAGAAACCTATTTTTTTTCAAAAATTAGTAAAGTTTCATAAAGTATAGATTCAAATAAAGCAAAGTTAAACTTTTTTAAATCCTTATTATTTTTATGAAAATATACAAATCTTTAAAAATAATTAATTTTGTTTAATGAAAATAAAGTTTTATTTTTTTGAATATATATTTTATAAAACTTTACCCATTTTTGAAAACAATGAAAAAAATTTCAAATTTTTTCCTGAAAAACAATATTTATTTTAAAACAATATTTTGTTTTCTAGATTTTCTAATACGTATTTTTTTTCTTTTGGGTGTTGCGCCTGACTTTATTTCACTTATTATATTACCATATCACTTTCTATATTTTGTAACGTCTAGTTTTGTTTTCTAGATTTTCTAACATGTATTTTTTTTTTTTTCAAATTTTGTAACGTCTAGTTTTTTTTTCTTTAACCTTTCAGATTTTCTAACGGCTAGTATCTTTTTTTTTTTTGTAACCAATAATATCTTCTTTTTTTCAAATTTCTAACGGCTAGTATCTTTCAATTTCTAAAGGCTAGTTTTCACCAACTATCCATATAAATAGACAACAAATTGTAACAATTAGGATATGAATGAGTAGCAATTGTTAGCATGTAAGGGTACTAGTAATTCAGTTTCTCCAACATATGTAGGAGTACAATGTTTTTCAATTGTTCAAAGAATCTGTATCAAATTTGGATGAACGTTGTTCATGACATTTCAAATATTAAATATTATGGCGCATGCGTCTACACCACATATGGTACTCAATTCTTCAACATTCTTGAGAAAACCCTTCCTTTTTTTGTAGCATGCTTTTCTGGTTCTGGCCGAGTCATTATTGACAAAAGCAAGCTCCACCTTCTTCCTAGTCATGTCTAAATTAGAGTAAGATCAAAGAGGCACACAACAACTTTTGGGTGATCTTGCTTTATATAGAAGTGCAGAAGAATAAAATATCAACGGAAAGATTTGCACATTTATGACGTCGGAGATAAGGATGAATTTAATACTCGCCCGCTCACTTTTTATTTGAGATTTTTGTTCTTTTTTAATTGTATGTATAGAGAACCCCGAACTTTGTTTGTTAGTTCTTCAACGAGGTTAGGATTTGGGGATTCTGTTTTCTCAGTACTCATATTTTCTCAATACCCATGTACCAATTGTGTGTTTTTATATCCTATATGAATGAGTTAGTAGTCTTTCTCTCTTCTTTTTTAATTTTTAATTTTTTATATCATTTTTTCCCCTATACTTGGTAAAGATGGCTTATGGGGAATATTACGAATCAGTGGGAGCAAGTATAGAAATACTAGCAAATGGATTCGCAGATCCAATTCTTTCGCTTTACCAAGTATTAAATATAACCTAAATATTACCAAGTATATATGCAAATGGATTCTCAGATCCAATTATTTGTGTAGGTTTCATTTAATGCAAAAAACTATATAGTTTTTAAAAAGCTAAGAAATAATATTATTGTTTTCATTTGCAGATAGATTTAGATACAATATATCATCTCAATTACAAGTTTTGTGAATATAGACCAAAAATTTTCAATTTCTCTTTCCTAATGTTTGGTTGGGCATATATTTAATGCATACTAATTATTGTAATAGGAATTATTTTCTTTCTTAATTTCAAAACATGATATTTTTCTCGATCTTTCAAAATAAGCTTTTTTTTCTTTTCAAATTTTCGTAAGCGTTATGTTTTGTTTATAATATTTAATCTTTTCTTCTGTCGAACTTAAAACGGCTAGGCATCCCATATTTTATATATAAATAGACATCGAATTATGATAAAGCACAATTTTTATTAGTGTAAAATATATTGGATTTTTATAAATATCATCTCGCAATCGCATGTATAAGGGTACTACTAATTAAGTTTTTGTATTCTAATTAGGGAAGCAATGCTTCTTATTCTTTAAAGTTTGTTGTGTTCAAGTATATATATGAACTGATTTTTGGCTTAATTTAGGAATTAACATCTGTTGGAATTTGGGTTTAATATGTTTTGTTATGAAAATGATGAATCTTGGATGAATTAGTGTTCAATTTGGGTTTTGATATTTAATTTAGGGTTTAATTTGTTATTAATTGAATTTGAATAATGTTAAATTTGGATTTGATATGCGAGAAATTTTGGTTTAATATTTATTGTATTGTATGCTACAATTATTGTTTGATTTGTGCAAATACATACATATGATGCAACTAGGGCATTTTTAGCATTTCCATTTCTTCTAACCGATTTGAATATAATCCGATCCATTTTGATTGGACCCAGACCCGACCCAGTTTGAACCAACCCCAATTTTTATTATTTTAAAATAACATAATTATTTAGAAATAGTTATTTTAATATTTTAAAAGAAAATATTACTTTTAAAATAATAATTATATTTAATATTTTAAATAAAATATTTTTTAAATAATTAATATTTTTCATATTTTAGAATAAAAGTTTATTTAAAAAAATAAATAAAATTTAAAATATTTTATTAAAATAATTTTAAAATAATAATAATTTTAATATTTTAAAATGAAATATTATTTTTAAAATAATTCATACTTTTTATATTTAAAATAAAATGTTATTTTCAAAAGTTTTAAAATAATTATTATTTTAAGGAAAATATTAGAAACCTATTTTTTTTCAAAAATTAGTAAAGTTTCATAAAGTATAGATTCAAATAAAGCAAAGTTAAACTTTTTTAAATCCTTATTATTTTTATGAAAATATACAAATCTTTAAAAATAATTAATTTTGTTTAATGAAAATAAAGTTTATTTTTTTGAATATATATTTTATAAAACTTTACCCATTTTTGAAAACAATGAAAAAATTTCAAATTTTTTTCTGAAAAACAATATTTATTTTAAAACAATATTTTGTTTTCTAGATTTTCTAATACGTATTTTTTTTTTCTTTTGGGTGTTTGCTTTGACTTTATTTCACTTATTATATTACCATATCACTTTCTATATTTTGTAACGTCTAGTTTTGTTTTCTAGATTTTCTAACATGTATTTTTTTCTTTTCAAATTTTGTAACGTCTAGTTTTTTTTTTCTTTAACCTTTCAGATTTTCTAACGGCTAGTATCTTTTTTTTTTTTTGTAACCAATAATATCTTCTTTTTTCAAATTTCTAACGGCTAGTATCTTTTAATTTCTAAAGGCTAGTTTTCACCAACTATCCATATAAATAGACAACAAATTGTAACAATTAGGATATGAATGAGTAGCAATTGTTAGCATGTAAGGGTACTAGTAATTGATTTCTCCAACATATGTAGGAGTACAATGTTTTCAATTGTTCAAAGAATCAGTATCAAATTTGGATGAGCGTTGTTCATGACATTTCAAATATTAAATATTATGGCGCGTGCGTCTACACACCACATAGGGTTCTCGATTCTTCAACATTCTTGAAAAACCCTTCCTTTTTTTGTAGCATGCTTTTCTCGGTTTCGCCGAAGTCATTATTGACAAAAGCAAGCTCCACCTTCTTCCTAGTCATGTCTAAATTAGAGTAAGATCAAAGAGGCACACAACAACTTTTGGGTGATCTTGCTTTATATAGAAGTGCAGAAGAATAAAATATCAACGGAAAGATTTGCACATTTATGACGTCGGAGATAAGGATGAATTTAATACTCGCCCGCTCACTTTTTATTTAAGATTTTTCTTCTTTTTTAATTGTATGTATAGAGAACCCCGAACTTTGTTTGTTAGTTCTTCAACGAGGTTAGGATTTGGGGATTCTGTTTTCTCAGTACTCATATTTTCTCAATACCCATGTACCAATTTGTGTGTTTTATATCCTATATGAATGAGTTAGTAGTCTTTCTCTTCTTTTTTTAATTTTTAATTTTTTATATCATTTTTTCCCTATACTTGGTAAAGATGGCTTATGGGGAATATTACGAATCGATTGGGAGCAAGTATAGAAATACTAGCAAATGGATTCGCAGATCCAATTCTTTCGCTTTACCAAGTATTAAATATAACCTAAATATTACCAAGTATATATGCAAATGGATTCTCAGATCCAATTCTTTGTGTAGGTTTCACGAATGCAAAAACTATATAGTTTTTAAAAAAGCTAAGAAATAATATTATTGTTTTCATTTGTAGATAGATTTAGATACAATATATCTATCTCGAATTACAAGTTTCAGGAATATAGACCAAAAATTTTCAATTTCTCTTTCCTAATGTTTGGTTGGGCATATATTTAATGCATACTAATTATTGTAATAGGAATTATTTTCTTTCTTAATTTCAAAACATGATATTTTCTCGATCTTTCAAAATAAGCTTTTTTCTTTTCAAATTTCGTAAGCGTTATGTTTTGTTTATAATATTTAATCTTTTTTCTTCATCGAACTTAAAACGGCTAGGCATCCCATATTTTATATATAAATAGACATCGAATTATGATAAAGCACAATTTTTATTAGTGTAAAATATATTGGATTTTTTAAATATCATCTCGCAATCGCGTGTATAAGGGTACTACTAATTAAGTTTTTGTATTCTAATTAGGGAAGCAATGCTTCTTATTCTTTAAAGTTTGTTGTGTTCAAGTATATATATGAACTGATTTTTGGCTTAATTTAGGAATTAACATCTTTGGAATTTGGGTTTAATATGTTTTGTTATGAAAATGATGAATCTTGGATGAATTAGTGTTCAATTTGGGTTTTGATATTTAATTTAGGGTTTAATTTGTTATTAATTGAGGCTGAATAATGTTAAATTTGGATTTGATATGCAGAAATTTTGGTTTAATATTTATTGTATTGTATGCTACAATTATTGTTTGATTTGTCTTAAATACATACATATGATGCAACTAGGGCATTTTTTAGCATTTCCATTTCTTCTAACCGATTTGAATATAATCCGATACATTTTGATCAGACAGAAACCCTGAGTTTGAACCAACCCCAAATTTTTATTATTTTAAAATAAAATAATTATTTAGAAATAGTTATTTTAATATTTTAAAAGAAAATATTACTTTTAAAATAATAATTATATTTAATATTTTAAAATAAAATATTTTTTAAATAATTAATATTTTCATATTTTAGAATAAAAGTTTATTAAAAAAAAAAATAAATAAAATATTTTATTAAAATAATTAAAAATAATAATAATTTTAATATTTTAAAATGAAATATTATTTTTAAAATAATTCATACTTTTTTTAAATTTAAAATAAAATGTTATTTTCAAAAAGTTTTAAAATAATTATTATTTTAAGGAAAAATATTAGAAACCTATTTTTTTCAAAAATTAGTAAAGTTTCATAAAGTATAGATTCAAATAAAGAAAGTTAAACTTTTTTAAATCCTTATAATTTTTATGAAAATATACAAATCTTTAAAATAATTAATTTTGTTTAATGAAAATAAAGTTTTATTTTTTTGAATATATATTTTATAAAACTTTACCCATTTTTGAAAACAATGAAAAAATTTCAAATTTTTCCTGAAAAACAATATTTATTTTAAAACAATATTTTGTTTTCTAGATTTTCTAATACGTATTTTTTTTCTTTTGGGTGTTGCGCCTGACTTTATTTCACTTATTATATTACCATATCACTTTCTATATTTTGTAACGTCTAGTTTTGTTTTCTAGATTTTCTAACATGTATTTTTTTCTTTTCAAATTTTGTAACGTCTAATTTTTTTTTCTTTGACCTTTCAGATTTTCTAACGGCTAGTATCTTTGTTTTTTTTTTTTGTAACCAATAATATCTTCTTTTTTCAAATTTCTAACGGCTAGTATCTTAGAATTTCTAATGGCTAGTTTTCACCAACTATCCATATAAATAGACAACAAATTGTAACAATTAGGATATGAATGAGTAGCAATTGTTAGCATGTAAGGGTACTAGTAATTCGGTTTCTCCAACATATGTAGGAGTACAATGTTTTTCAATTGTTCAAAGAATCAGTATTAAATTTGGATGAGCGTTGTTCATGACATTTCAAATATTAAATATTATGGCGCGTGCGTCTACACCACATAGGGTTCTCAATTCTTCAACATTCTTGAAAACCCTTCCTTTTTTGTAGCATGCACGCTCGGTTACGGTAGTCATTATTGACAAAAGCAAGCTCCACCTTCTTCCTAGTCATGTCTAAATTAGAGTAAGATCAAAGAGGCACACAACAACTTTTGGGTGATCTTGCTTTTATATAAGTGCGGAAGAATAAAATATCAACGGAAAGATTTGCACATTTATGACGCGTCGGAGATAAGGATAAATTTAATACTCGCGCTCCACTTTTTATTTAAGATTTTTGTTCTTTTTAATTGTATGTATAGAGAACCCCGAACTTTGTTTGTTAGTTCTTCAACGAGGTTAGGATTTGGGGATTCTGTTTTCTCAAGACTCATATTTTCTCAATACCCATGTACCAATTGTGTGTTTTTATATCCTATCTGAATGAGTTAGTAGTCTTTTCTCTTCTTTTTAATTTTTAATTTTTTATATCATTTTTTCCCTATACTTGGTAAAGATGGCTTATGGGGAATATTACAAATCGATGGGAACAAGTATAGAAATACTAGCAAATGGATTCATGCAGATCCAATTCTTTTCGCTTTACCAAGTATTAAATATAACCTAAATATTACCAAGTATATATGCAAATGGATTCTCAGATCCAATTCTTTGTGTAGGTTTCATTTAATGCAAAAACAATATAGTTTTTAAAAAGCTAAGAAATAATATTATTGTTTTCATTTGCGAGATAGATTTAGATACAATATATCTCATCTCGAATTACAAGTTTCAGGAATATAGACCAAAAATTTTCAATTTCTCTTTCCTAATGTTTGGTTGGGCATATATTTAATGCATACTAATTATTGTAATAGGAATTATTGTGGCGCCCCAAAATTAGGTATACATCACCCATCTTGGATAGTCATATACATGGTACAGAATTTAAATACAACTTACTAATATAACTGCATAAATACTACAATCGACATAAAGCGTGAGTTTGAATACAAATATTATCTACTAGATATTATACAAACTAAAAAGAAGTTCTCATTACAATTATTATCACACTATTTCACATAATAGTGAGGACTACTAATGCTATCCTCCGGACCATTACTCTAGTTCACGAGCTCGTCCCAATTTATATGTTCTCATTTCAAGAGAAAAAGTGAAAGAAAGGGTGAGCTCAACTAGCCCAAAGAAGAAATATTATGACTAAGATAATGCGAATAAATTATCATTAGCCTCAACGATGTTAAAGCGATAAAATATAATAAACATCAAGTTTAAGCTGCGGTGAACAAGCAATCCATTAAAAGAGTCAAGTAGAAAATAAAATCTACTATCTTTTATGATTTAAAAGGTTTTCATCAACTTTATATAGTTGAGACTCAAACTTTAATAAATAATCCACATCATCGAATCACCCCGCACTACTGCCGAGGATATTCTTTAGTATCACGACCACAATTATTCATGCACTACGGCCAAGAATAGTTGTGTATTCATTAATGGTACTCATGATCATGCCAACAATCGGTCCATCAATGCACTACGCCATCGATGATTTTTACCACATCATTTGTAACATTACGATTCATGATTACAATCGAATAGTCTCTCGATGTCATAATCATACCAAGTCCATCCCCATGCACTACAGCCACGAGATAACTTTAAAAAAAAATATAAACACGAGGATGATGACAATGATATAAGAATTCAATAAAACAAGTTCAAAAATTATTTTATCCAGAATTATTAACGTCCAAATTGTCAACATGATCTTTGTTTTGTAGAGTAAAATTCAAGAATGATCGGAAGAATATTTCCATGAAAAGATCTTTGGATGAAACGCAAATATCAAGGATATTCTACTAATTTCATGGAGTATAGAAGTCAAAGTTTTAAACAACCTGGATATAATAAAGAATGGAATAACAAAAGAAATCACCATGCATGCGGATTGCAGCATAGGCGGAGTTATTCAACAGAATAATAATAGCGGAACGAGTCGGTGAAATTCACACCGACAGGATGTTCCAACAGAATAATAAAGATGGAACCAGATCCGGTGTAAAACACACAGATAGGATATTCCAACAGAATGATAAAGACGGAACCGGTCCGGTGTAAAAACACACATGCATGGATGTTCCAACGGAATAATAAAAGCGGAACCACGTCCGTGTAAAACACACGCACGGATGTTCCAGCCAGAATAATAATAATGACGGAACCGGTCCAGATGTAAAACACATGAGGCATGGATGTTCCAACAGAATAATAAAGAGAGAATAATAGAAGAATGTCACCAAGTATAGGGTAGTCTGCGTATACAGGTTATTCCAACAGAATAATAAGGAATGGAATAACTGAAGTTCTCTTCATGAATACAAAAGAATAATATCCCTTACGAAAGTACAACAAATAATATTCCCTACCTTAGAAGAAGCTGAATATTGGCAAAGTGAAGTAGCAGGATACTTTTTCTTCTTTCTCTCTATAGTTTCTCTCTCTCAGAGTTTGATTGAATTCGTAAGAAAATAATGAAGGAATGAGCTTCTATTTATAGGAAAATAGAATTCATAGTAATTAATCCATGAAGCGGTCCATTAATTTACTTTAATCTGACGGTCCATATTTAAAGCAAAATCTTTTAAATAAAATATAATATATTCTATTTATATAAAACATTTTTTACTATGCAAACACTATGCAACACTATGCAAAATACTATGCAAAACACTATGCAATACTATGCATAATAAAATATAATATATTTTATTTATAGAATAACTTTAATAAAGTATTACATTTTATATAAAAAATGTTTACATTTTATTACGTTAATAATACTGAATAAAACAAAACGTCATTATCGCTATAATAATTCATATTATTAATCGACAATAATGGAATCAAATTGGTGACTTCTCACATAAGCATCGATAATCAATACCGTAGCTACTATGCAACCACACGTACATTGTACTTTTACTAAAGAAAGTAGTTCAACAAGATCAGCAGTAAAACTTTCTTAGTTATTTCAATAAAATATTTTTATCGTTTTCTCAATCAAACCGATAATAATTTTAATAGGGTCCACCAATGATTGGTAGTTATGCGAATATTCCTCGCTAAACCGAATATTCTCCGACCAATCGAATAATATAACCACTTGCATACTTTGCAAAATTTATAAATATTACCCACAACTATAACATTATATCAAATTTATTCCATAATATTCAAAAATAATATTTATAGAAAATTCATCTTTATTTATAAAAGTTGGGTCTTACAACCTCCTCTTCTTATGAAATTTCTCCTCGAAATAGGGTGCATGCACGGTATGTCGAAGAGGTAAGGATACCTTGATTTCATTTGATTCTAACTCCCAAGTCATTTCCTCAACATCGTGGTTCCTCCACAAAACTTTGACTTGAGGTATAACCTTGGGAGCGTAGAATATGTTCCTTCTTATCAAAATTTGAGCGGGAACCTCTTCATACGTCAAATCTTCCACTATTTCGTCCGGTTCTAACTCAATAATATGGTTGGGTCTTTCACATATTTACGTAACATGGATATGTGAAAAGCGTTATGAACACGAGACGTATTTGGCGGTGAAAGCGAAGTCTATAGGCCACAGTTCCTACTCGATCGAGGATTAAAATGGACCGATGAATCGAGGATTAAGTTTTCCTCTCTTTCCAAATCTTGTAACTCCTTTCCATAGAGCAACTCTTAACAACACATGATCTCCTATATCGAATTCCACGTCCTTTCGATGAAGATCGGCATAACTCTTTATCGATTTTAAGAGGTTTTTATCGTTGTTGGATCGTTTGAATCTTTTCCGTAGTCATGCGTGTACCAACTCGGTCCCAACTACGTTCTTTCACCCACCTCATCCCAAACATCTTTGGAGAACAACACTTTCTTCCATACAACGCTTCGAATGGAGCCATGCCAATACCTTGATATTTGTTGTTGTAGGAAAACTCCACCAATGGTAAGAACTTGTCCCAACTCCCTTGAAATCAAGGACACAGAGTCTTAATAGATCTTCAAGAGTTTGAATAGTCCTCTCCGATTGTCCGTCTGTCTGCGAGGATGATATGCCGAGCTAAATCGTGAAATCTGCCCATAGCTTTTTGCAAACTAACCCAAAATCGTGAAGTGAATCTTGGGTCTCGATCGAAACTATGGATCTTTGGCATACCATGCGATCTTACAATCTCGTTTATGTACATCTGAGCAAGGCGTTCAAGTGTATAAGTTTCTCGTATCGGTAAGAAATGAGGAGACTTGGTCAATCTATCAACAATGACCCAAATCGCATCAATGCCTTGAGAAACCTTAGGAATAGGTAATGCTTGAAATCCATGGTAATGTGCTCCCACTTCCATTCTGAAATTTCAAGTGGTTGCAATGGACCTTTTGGTACTTGATGCTCCGCTTTAACTCATTGACAAGTTAAACACCTTGAGATAAACAGTGCTATCTCTCTCTTCATATTGCTCCACCAAAATGTATGACGAATATCATGATACATTTTGGTACTCCCAGGATGGATTGCAAATGGTGTGTTGTGCGCCTCCATCATGATATTATACTTTAAATCAAAGTCGTTAGGAACACAAAGTCTGGAGTTGACTCGAAGTATTCCTTCTTCATCGATTCTTGCTTCCTAAGATAGCACCTTCTTGCACTTTCTTCCTCATACGCATCAGCTCCAGGTCTATAGCTTGAGCAGGTTTAACTTTATCGATTAAAGTCGGTTGGCTCTACTCGTATATTCGCTATCATCACATGCATCCCCAGAGTCTTTAACTCTATCTCCATCCTTTGTAAGTCACACAAATGGGCCGCTGCGTTGACAATAACGTAGACTCGTACTTGCATATGATCTTCTACTCAATGCGTCGTCGCCTACCACGTTCGCTTTTTCGAGGATGGTATTGGATGGTATGATCATAATCTTTCAGCGATTCAAGCCAGCGTCGTTGTCGCGCATGTTGAGTTCCTTTTGAGTGAAGAAATATTTGAGGCTTTTATGATCCGTAAAGATTTCCACTTTCTCCCCATACAAGTAATGCCTCCAAATTTTAAGTGCAAAGACAACACATTTGCTAACTCCGGATCATGAGTAGGATAATTCCTCTCATATTCTTTGAGTTGAAGCGAGGCAGGCTATAACTTTTCCATGTTGCGAGAACACATCCCAACCGTTTGCAGAAGCATCACTTGTAGATGACAAATCCCTCCGGGCAGGATGGTATTGTCGGAATAGGTCTTTGAAATAAGTCTCCTCTCTAGTTCTTGAAAACTCTTCTCACATTCTTCGCTCCAACCGAGACTTTGTATCTTTTCGAGTCAATTTGAGTCGATGGAGTAGCGATTTGAGAAAATCCTTCCATGAATCTCCGATAATAACCAATTTAAAGCGAGAAAGCTACGTACTTCATCCATCGATTTAGGTTGTTCCCAAGCTTTGAATAAGCTTCAATCTTTCTTTGGGTCAACGGATATTCCATGACTTGATACCACGTGCCCAAGGAATGCTACTTCTTCAAGCCGAACTCGCATTTCTTCAACTTGGCATAAAGCTTATATTCACGAAGCTTTTGGAGTGTCACCTCAAGTGTTGCTCATGATCTTCACGGCTTTTGGAATAAATAAGGATGTCATCAATAAAGGCGACCACAAAGTGATCTAAATATTCCTTGAATACTCGGTTCATCATACCCATGAAGGCAAAGAAGAGCATTAGTCGATCCAAAGGACATGACTAGGAATTCATAATGCCGTCATCGAAGAGTTCAATGCCGTCTTTGGAATGTCGTGATTCTAATCTTCAATTGGTGATATCAAAACGAAGATCAATCTTTGAAAAGAATTTGGCTCATTGCAAGTTGGTCAAACAGGTCATCAATACGTGGCAATGGATACCTATTTTTGATGGTGACATGATTCAAGTCCCGATAATCAATACAAAGTCTCATACTCCCATCTTTCTTCTTTCACGAATAGAGCAGGAGCACCCCAAGGAGAAGTACTAGAGACGAATAAAGCCGATGTCTAACAATTCTCGTAGTTGGGTCTTTAACTCACGAAGTTCAATAGAGCCATTCGATATGGGGCTTTGGAAATAGGTTTTGTCACAAGGGTTCAAGGTCGATACAAAATTTAATTTCACGCCTCTGGGGTAGGCAGGGAAGTTCTTGAGGGAATACGTCGGGAAATTTATTAACAATAGAAATATCGTTCAAAACCTGACGTATTTTTGTTTAAATCGTGACATGAGCTAAGAAAGCTTGATATCTGTTTTCAATAAGCGAATAGCTTTATGGCTTGAGATGACCGTGATTGATTTTAATGGTTTGGTCGTTTGAATTAGCATAATAGGTTGATTAGGAATATGAAAGCTAACAACCTTGAAAACAATCAATTTTTGCATGATAAGTAGTTAACCAATCAATCCCTAGAATCACGTCAAATGCAAGTATTTTTAATGAAATAAGATCGACGAGGTAATGTGAGGGTACCGATTGAACCAAACAAGACTTATAAAGCGGTGGATGTAATGAAGGTTTCTCCCAGCGGAGTTTCCACAGATAAAGTCAAAGTCTAATTTCTCCGAGTCAAATTTAATCGATGAGCGCAAGTAGGAGAAATAAAAGAATGGGTAGAACCGGTATCAAATAAAGTATAGACTTCATTAGAGTTTATGATAAAGCGAACCCGTGATGACCTCATTCGGGTTCCTTGCTCTCTCGGGAGGTCACAACAAACGCTCTCCTTGCCTTACCGGTTTTGACTTTTACGGGAATGGCCTTTGGTGCCTCCATCCTAGTTGAATTTGTCTTGATTAACGACAAAATCGAGCTAAGTGACCTTCTCTTCCACAATTATAACATGCTTTGAATGATGGCCTTGATTTGGGTGATGTGTCCCTTTCTCCGCATTTGAAGCATATGATAGGTGGTCTTTCTCCTTCCTTAACAACGGTCTTTGGTCTTTGACGTCTTCCCATCATTGTTGAATCTCCATTTCTTGAAATGTCCATTCTTATTGTTTTGTATACGATTACCACCGAAGTGGTTACCATATCCGGCCCATTGATTCCCTCCACGCTTGTTGTCACCGCCCGATGACTACTCTCATTTGGTATTATAATTTTCTTAAATTTGCTCTCTTTTAGTTACGTTGACTCGTTATCGCGCTCCACTTAAGCGGAGAGCCCTATTTACAACATCACGAATACAAACACGGTTTATACGAGAAATAAGATGTTGGACGTATCTCAAACTTCAAACCTCTTAAAAACATTCGTGCCATTCTTTCTTCATTATCCACAAGTGGGAGTGGACGAATCGTGATAACTCGCAAATTTTGCCTCGTATTGCGATCTGGTCATATTGTTTTGTTCTAACTTGATAAACTCCACCTCCTTCATGTGGCGAATACTTTCGGGAAAGTATTTGTCGTTGAACGACTCTGGAACTTCTCCCAAGATATCTTGATCTGACAAAGAGGTTGAGTCGTTTCCGATTCCCACGATGAATCACCTCTCAGCCATAACATAAAAGCGGCAAAGGGAACCTTTGCTCCTCGGAGCATCCCAAGACATCAAATATCTTGGTAATGCTTTATCCATGCTTCCGCTAGAAGTGGTTTGGCTCTCCCTTAAACTCCGGTGGTCCCAGCTCCTTGAATTGTTTAGCGGTGACCGAGAGAGTTTTCCGTGTTTCCACCTACGTTTTGGGCCGAGAGTCGCTCTACTTTCTTTGTTGCATAAATTACATAAAGCCTCACGAACATTTGATCATTCATTATTTGAGTCGGTGTTGTTGTTTGCATGAGGATTGTCGCCTTCTTGATGCACATTATCCTAATTATTGATATGTGGTGAATCGGCGATCGCTTTGTGCTCCATTGCTATTCTCAACATTCTCGAGATGTCATTTTGAGACATCGCCCACAAAACAAAGGTTAATTGACATGTAACAAATTATCCCTATATTCGACCAACCAATAAAATAGCACATAAACTTAGGTAGGTCATGCTAGCGAAGGTATTCCCGTCTCTCCCTCCTAGTACTATTCTCACATCTTAGCAGGATCATATCCCTAAGCTACGATATTAACTATGTGGCGCCCCCAAAATTAGGTATACATCACCCATCTTGGGTAGTAGTCGGATACATGGTATGAAATTTAAATACAACTTACTAATATAAGCTATGTAAATGTGCAATCTGACATAAAGCGTGAGTTTGAATACAAATATTATCTACTAGATACAATACAAACTCAAAAGGAGTCCTCATTATAATTATTATCACACTATTTCACGAGAATAGTGAGGACTACTAATGCTATCCTCCGGACCATTACTCCATTCCCCAGACTTCGTCGACTATGTTCTCATTTTCACAGAAGAAAACGGTGAAAGAAAGGGTGAGCTCAACTAGCCCGAAGAAATATTATGACTAAGATAATGCAGAATAAATTATCATTAGCCTTCAACAGTGTTAAAGCGATAAAATATAATAAACATCAAGTTTAAGCTGCGGTGGAACAAGCAATCCATTAAAAGAGTCAAGTAGAAAATAAAATCTACTATCTTTTATGATTTAAAGGTTTTTCATCAACGTTATAATGAGACTCGACTTTAATAAATAATCCACATCATCGAATCACCCCCGCACTTTTCTGGCGAGGATATTCTTTAGTATCACGACCACAATTATTCATGCACTACGGGCCAAGAATAGTTGTGTATTCATTAATGGTCATGATCATGCCAACAATCATCCATCGATGCACTCTGCCGCGAGGATTTTTACCACATCATTTGTAACATTACGGTCATGATTACAAGAATAGTCTCTCGGTCATAATCATACCAAGTCCATCCCATGCACTACTGGCCACGAGATGACTTTAAAAAAATATAAACATGAGGATGATGACAATGATATAAGAATTCAATAAAACAAGTTCAAAAATTATTTTATCCGAGAATTATTAACGTCCAAATTGTCAACACGATCATTGTTTTGTAGAGTAAAATTCAAGAATGATCGGAAGAATATTTCCATGAAAAGATCTTTGGATGAAACGCAAATATCAAGGATATTCTACTAATTTCATGGAGTATAGAAGTCAAAGTTTTAACCAACCTGGATATAATAAAGAATGGAATAACAAAAGAAATCACCATGCATGCGGTGCCCGCATGATGAGTTATTCCAGCGAGAATAATAATAACGGAACCAGTCGGTGAAATTCACAATGATGAGGATGTTAAAACGAGAATAATAAAGATTGAACGCATCCGGTGTAAAAACACATGATAGGATATTCCAACAGAATGATAAAGACGGAACCCGGTCGGTGTAAAACACATATCGATGGATGTTCCAACAGAATAATAAAGATGGAACTAGGTCGGTGTAAAAACACATGCATGGGATGTTCGAAGCGGAATAATAAAAGCGGAACTGTGTCAGGTGTAAAACACATGATGAGGATGTTCGATAGAATAATAAAGACAAAATAATAGAAGAATGTCACCAAGTATAGGGTAGTCCAGCGTATCTGAGTTATTCCAAATGAATAATAAGGAATGGAATAATGAAGTTCTCTTCATGAATACAAAAGAATAATATCCCTTACGAAGTACAACAAATAATATTCCCTACCTTAGAAGAATGAATATTGGCGAAGTGAAGTAGCAGAATACTTTTCTTCTTTCTCTATAGTTTTTCTCTCTACAGAGTTTCAAAGAATTCGTAAAGAAAATAATGAAGGAATGAGCTTTATTTATAGGAAAATAGAATGCATAGTAATTAATCCATGAGCGGTCCAGATTAATTTACTTTAATCGAGTGATCATATTTAAAGCAAAATCTTTTAAATAAAATATAATATATTCTATTTATATAAAAACATTTTACTATGCAAACACTATGCAACACTATGCAAAACACTATGCATAATAAAATATAATATATTTTATTTATAGAATAACTTTAATAAAGTATTACATTTTATATAAAAATATTTTACATTTTATTACGTTAATAATCTGAATAAAACAAAAGCGTCATTATATTATAATAATTATATTATTATTAATCGACAATAATGGAATCAAATCGAGTGACTTTCATATAAGCATCGATAATCAATACCAGGTGTTACTATATGCAAACCACACGTATTCTTACTTTTACTACCTTAGAGTAGTTCAACAAGATCAACCAGTAAAACTTCCGCCGTTATTTCAATAAAATATTTTTGTCGTTTTCTCAATCAATCCAATAATTACATTTGTGGGGTCCACCAATGATTGAGCCGTTATCACGAATATTCCTGCTAAACCGAATATTCTCCAGACCAATCGAATAATATAACCACTTGCATACTTTGCAAAATTTATAAATATTACCCTAACTATAACATTATATCAAATTTATTGCATAATATTCAAAAATAATATTTATAGAAAATTCATCTTTATTTATAAAAGTGAGGGTCTTACAATTATTTTCTTTCTTAATTTCAAAACATGATATTTTTCTCGATCTTTCAAAATAAGCTTTTTTCATTTCAAATTTCGTAAACGTTATGTTTTGTTTATAATATTTAATCTTTTCTTACCGTCGAACTTAAAGCAGCTTAGGCATCCCATATTTTATATATAAATAGACATCGAATTATGATAAAGCACAATTTTTATTAATGTAAAATATATTGGATTTTTATAAATATCATCTCATGATCGCATGTATAAGGGTACTACTAATTAAGTTTTTTTGTATTCTAATTAGGGAAGCAATGCTTCTTATTCTTTAAAGTTTGTTGTGTTCAAGTATATATATGAACCTGATTTTTTGGCTTAATTTAGGAATTAACATGCCGGAATTTGGGTTTAATATGTTTTGTTCGAAAATGATGAATCTTGGATGAATTAGTGTTCAATTTGGGTTTTGATATTTAATTTAGGTTTAATTTGTTATTAATTGAGGTGAATAATGTTAAATTTGGATTTGATATGCCGAAATTTTGGTTTAATATTTATTGTATTGTATGCTACAATTATTGTTTGATTTGTGCAAATACATACATATGATGCAACTAGGCATTTTTTAGCATTTCCATTTCTTCTAACCAGATTTGAATATAATCAGATCCATTTTGACCGGACAGAGCCTAGTTTGAACCAACCCCAATTTTTATTATTTTAAAATAAAATAATTATTTAGAAATAGTTATTTTAATATTTTAAAAGAAAATATTACTTTTAAAATAATAATTATATTTAATATTTTAAAATAAAATATTTTTTAAATAATTAATATTTTTCACATTTTAGAATAAAAGTTTATTTAAAAAATAAATAAAAATTTTATTAAAATAATTTAAAATAATAATAATTTTAATATTTTAAAATGAAATATTATTTTTAAAATAATTCATACTTTTTATATTTAAAATAAAATGTTATTTTCAAAAGTTTTAAAAATAATTATTATTTTAAGGAAAATTATTAGAAACCTATTTTTTCAAAAATTAGTAAAGTTTTATAAAGTATAGATTCAAATAAAGCAAAAGTTAAACTTTTTTAAATCCTTATTATTTTTATGAAAATATACAAATCTTTTAAAATAATTAATTTTTGTTTTATGAAAATAAAGTTTTATTTTTCTAAATATATATTTTATAAAACTTTACCCATTTTTGAAAACAATGAAAAAATTTCAATTTTTTCCTGAAAAACAATATTTATTTTAAAACAATATTTTGTTTTCTAGATTTTCTAATACGTATTTTTTTCTTTTGGGTGTTGCACCAGACTTTATTTCACTTATTATATTACCATATCACTTTCTATATTTTGTAACGTCTAGTTTTGTTTTCTAGATTTTCTAACATGTATTTTTTTCTTTTCAAATTTTGTAACGTCTAGTTTTTTTTTCTTTGACCTTTCAAATTTTCTAACGGCTAGTATCTTTGTTTTTTTTTTTTGTAACCAATAATATCTTCCTTTTTTCAAATTTCTAACGGCTAGTATCTTTCAATTTCTAAAGGCTAGTTTTCACCAACTATCCATATAAATAGACAACAAATTGTAACAATTAGGATATGAATGAGTAGCAATTGTTAGCATGTAAGGGTACTAGTAATTCAGTTTCTCCAACATATGTAGGAGTACAATGTTTTTCAATTGTTCAAAGAATCTGTATCAAATTTGGATGAACGTTGTTCATGACATTTCAAATATTAAATATTATGGCGCATGCGTCTACACCACATAGGGTACTCAATTCTTCAACATTCTTGAAAAAACCCTTCCTTTTTTTGTAGCATGCTTTTCTGGTTCTGGCCGAGTCATTATTGACAAAAGCAAGCTCCACCTTCTTCCTAGTCATGTCTAAATTAGAGTAAGATCAAAGAGGCACACAACAAGTTTTGGGTGATCTTGCTTTATATAGAAGTCTTGAAGAATAAAATATCAACTAAAGATTTGCACATTTATGACGTGGGAGATAAGGATGAATTTAATACTCTCGCCCACTTTTTTATTTGAGATTTTTGTTCTCTTTTAATTGTATGTATAGAGAACCCGAACTTTGTTTGTTAGTTGTTCAACGAGGTTAGGATTTGGGTATTCTGTTTTCTCAGTACTCATATTTTCTCAATACCCATGTACCAATTGTGTGTTTTTATATCCTATATGAATGAGTTAGTAGTCTTTCTCTCTTCTTTTTTAATTTTTAATTTATTATATCATTTTTCCCTATACTTGGTAAAGATGGCTTATGGGGAATATTACGAATCAGTGGGAGCAAGTATAGAAATACTCATAAATGGATTCTCGAGATCCAATTCTTTCGCTTTTCAAGTATTAAATATAACCTAAATATTACCAAGTATATATGCAAATGGATTCTCAGATCCAATTCTTTGTGTAGGTTTCACGAATGCAAAAACTATATAGTTTTTAAAAAAGCTAAGAAATAATATTATTGTTTTCATTTGCAGATAGATTTAAATACAATATAACTGTCTCGAATTACAAGTTTCAGGAATATAGACCAAAAATTTTCAATTTCTCTTTCCTAATGTTTGGT